>BLXT01004325.1:1249-23217 GCA_019648995.1 Plakobranchus ocellatus | reverse complement strand
ATATATATATATATATATATATATATATATATATATAAAGGAAAACAAAAATAGACAAAAAACAAAATCTGTCAGCAGGCTACTAATTAGATTAGACAGGTAACTAGCTAGGAGCTGTACAAAACAATAATGATTTATGATCTTTCATTTTAACTCACGCGATGTAGGCCTTTGGGAAAATTCAAGACAGAAAAAGTTTAAAAAATTGAGATAAATTTACTGAATGCGGAGAAAGAAATCCTCTAAAGTATACTCCGAGTACTCGTTTACCCTACATCTTAACCGTTTTTTTTTATCAAGATATTACCCTTCCGTGTTCGAGGCAAGGTAAAGGTCACGAATGTACGACACATACATGTGAAGTATCCATGCCTATTTTCTAGGCTGAAGAGAATTGCGTCTGTGGACCTGATTTTATTAATCTTTATTCTCAGCAAAGATAGTAGAGCCTTCCATAGTAGCCAAACCCATTGCTGATTTTTATTATTTCACTTAAAGATATTCTCAAGAAAACAAAATTTTCGCACCAAACATTTATAGCTGTTTTTTTTTCGATTTAGCTTTGACTTACAGCTTATAAAGTTTTGAAACATTATTGCTATTTCATATGTTTGATAAGGTTTGAATAGGGTTATAAAATCTCGTTTTGTAAATCCGTAAAAAATAACTTCGAGATTTTAAAATATGCACGCATAAAATGTCGTGATCTAGAGTAACATATCTATATATTTTTGTGGATATTTTTGACGCCCCACAAAAATTTCTTTAGGCATTACACGTTTGAGTTTAGCTGCATTATAATAAGAATTTAAAAACTCCTAAAAGCGTCTTTGGTCTTCTTATTTATCTCGTTATTTCAATTCCTAGACTGTGCAGTAAAAGCTTGTCTATAACTAGGTGATCTCATTTTCAGACAGACTTTTTATGGCATTCACAAGGCCAGCCGTTAGAGATAGGCTTGAACCTGCAGAAAGACAATGTGTCGTTTATTTGGCTGTATTTTTCATGAAACCCTTTTATTTTTTCTTTCTTGCTACATCTTCCTAAATCTGGGATGAAGGAACGCAATTTAAAAACGTCGATAGCAAGAAAAAAAAAATTTTTTTTTACATGACTGTTCACAGTGCACACTTTTGGGGCGGGTCGTATGAAATCAAGATATTCGAGAGTATCAACTATTTCGGGCGCAGTTTCCCAGACGCGGGAGTATAAGGTTTTAATGCCCGTTTTACGAGACAAGGGTGCATCATTATTAACGTGTCTTGCCCAAAAATTTGTGCTCGCAATTTTCGTTTGTGCATTCATCTACGCCAGACAAGATGACTCATAATAAATTTTCAAACAAAATGGTTGCCGTTTAGTCGATTCGAAATCAAGAACTGTAATTTCAAAATACATATTTTTATTACTTGGTTACTTGGAGGCTTTGTCCATCCACTGCAGGATGTAGCCGTCTATAGATGACTTCCATTTCCTCCGATCTTGTGTCTTCCTCTGCCATTGTGGACCTGCTGCTCTCCTGATGTCATCCATCCATCTTGCTTCCGGTCTGCCCTTGTCTCTTCTTCCTGACCTTGGTTGCATCCTTTACCTTTTTCTCTAGCAATGTGTCCTGCCCACCTCCATTTTTTAATGTATTGGACTACATCGATCCCCTGGGTCTTTTTTTTTTATCTCTATTATTGGTATTCTATCTTTAAGTTTGATGTTTAGCATCTTTCTTTCCATAAATCTTTGTGCTGGTTGTAGTTTGTGACACAGTTGCTTGTTTAGTGTCCATGTTTGACACCTTTATGTCATTGTTGGAATGATGCACTGGTCATATATTTTTCTTTTTAGTTGTAATAGGTAAAGTTGTATCTTGGAGGATTTCCCGATATTTTCCAAATGTATACCATGCTTTTCTTATCCTTGTTATTGTTTCTTCATTGGTTCTGTTTTTCATTGTTGTTGTCTGGCCCAGATATGTGTATTTTGTGACAATCTCTATATTCTCGTTGTCTATTAATATGGGCCTTTCTGTTATGTAATTTGTCATGTGCTTTGTTTTTCCTTTATGAATTTTCAATCTGACTTTTTTACTTTCATTATTTAGCTTCTCTAGGTATTCCTCCATTTATTTTTCTTTTTCTGTACATAGAGCTACATCATCTGCGAATCTCAGATGTCTTAGATATTCTACGTCTATATTGATGCCATATTTTACATCTGCTTCTTTAAATACTTGTTCGATGACTGTTATGAATAGTTTGGGTGAGATTGGATTGCCTTGTCTTACTCCTCTCTGGATTTCAAATGCTTCTGATATTTGGTTATCAATATGTATTCTTGCTGTAGCTCCTTTGTAGATTTTTTCTATCATGGTGCCATAGTTATCGTTGATATTTACCCTCCTAAATTCTTGAACTATTGCTTCCTGTTCCACCGACTCGAAAGCTTTCTCATAGTCTTTATCCAAGGCATAGTGGTGTGTTATACTCATTGTATTTCTCTATTAATTGATTTAAAGCTTAGAGATGATCAGTTGTAGGGAAGTTTTTTCTAAAACCGGCCTGCTCTCTTGGTTGGTTTTCATCTAGAATTCTTTCCATTGTTTTTTGTAGGAGTTTTGTGAATATTTTGTAGGAATGTGATAAAAGAATTATTGATTTTTGCTCAGCCTAAGTTGACTTCTTCTCTGCGTAACGGTCCCGAAAAAATCTTTTAAAAAATCTGGTATCGATGAAGTCCAGTGGGAATCAGCCTAGTATTATCTAGCTACCCTATGTTAGCTGAAATATGTGTCATCTTTCAAAACAAAAAGAAAGTAAAACTCAGTTTCAAACCATGGGGCTGCCTCGTATTTGTAGTTGTGCAGCCAAAAGTTTGGTATCTCTCGATATTAATACCTTTAGAATAAGATGATAAATTTCTAGGCCTACAGGATCTTAAAATTTTAATCTAGGTCTAGAATCTTGATTTTGATCTAGATCTAGATAGAGAATTCTACAAGGTAGTCCATAAGTCCTAGGTCGCTCCTATATACTATAGAATATGTTCACAGGATCTGCATGGTCTCCATAGCATGACCACACAGTCTCACACAGTATAACCCCCTCCACGTTCCATGTGACATTTTTCCGAAGCAGAGATGGAAAAATAGTTGCAAATCCGAGTCATTTCACTTTTTGGAAACAATTTCTTTAACATAACCCTAGAGAGAAGTGTAACAAGTTTTAAAATCTGGCCTCCGTGGAGGCCATGACATAGGAGCTGGTAAATCATACACCCGCGACCAATCTTTGAGTCAGGAAAGTGTCATTCAGGTAAGGAAAAAAAAATGAATAAGGAAGTCATAAAGTAATACCACATAATATAGGAGCGAAGTGAGACTCGTGGACCACCCTGTACATCTAGAGAGATTAAGGATGGGTTAATCAAGATTAAAATTAAATTTTAATTTAATCTACATGAATATGTAATATGTGGATAGAGTTAGGACAGAAAAAATTATAGAAGTTTACAAGGCTAATCACTTAAAAAAATCAAATTGTTTGGGGAAAAGGCAGGATATAATCTTTATATGGGAGCATTTTAACAGGAAAATTCTATATGCATCAGATAGAAAAACAAAAGAAAAAAAAACACAACTAAGCTTCATCTGGATCAGCACTGTACGGTTAATCATTCGAAGCTAGCACTCCTTTCACATGAATGAAATGAACTCCACCTACTACAAACGCTAAAGGCTCTCTCTACAACTGCAAAGTTGAACCTCAGACGTCTCATCAACAGTCTCTGGCATCGAATGGGAGATTGATCAATATCTTTGACTTCATGAATGGAACCAATGGTTTGTCGTCCGTTTGCAGTTTAAGTTTAAATAGGCCAATCAGGTAGTTTGGAATTTCTTACATGCCCACACTGAGGCTAAGCATTCCTTTCAATTTGCGCATAGCGCTTCTCTGCCTCACTCAGTGTTCTCGGCACGAATGCAATGGGAAAAAGCCTATCCCCACGCTCCTGCATCAAACATGCTCCTAGACCATAGCTGCTACTGTCTGCACTCACAACAGTCTCTAACTTGGGATCAAAGAACGCTCTGGCCCCTGCGTTGCCTATCAGTTCTTTAGCAACATCTAATGTTTTCTGTTGTGCTGGAAACCAATTGAACACTCTTTCCTTCTTCAGTAAATCAGTCACAATTTTTAATTAGATATGGGAGTGCCCTGCCTTCTTATCTGATGTTTGGGACAAGACAGTGCTTTCCTTGATCACAGCCCAGGTCGTGCCTCTCGCTTTTTGCTTGTTAATTACAGGTTGCTATAAGGGAACTTGGTTGGGCGAGCTACAACTACGGTAAACCAGCAGCCGGCGGCTGCGACCTTCGGCATAGTAGTAGTTGAGCACGCCCAGCTAACTCGGTGTCTATAATCTCTATGTTGGGGTTTTTCGTCATAGAGGAGAGCGGATTGTTCAGTGTTATTTCCCTCTCTCTATTTTTTTTTTAAAGAAGTTGATATTTTTAAAATTAACTTATTTATATTGGTCGTTGCAGGCTGCTCAGGCCCCAGAAATCTGGTTGGGGACTGCCCAGCCTGCCCATTGAGACGCGCCGCCGTTGAAGACTTCGGTCATCTTGGTCTGGAAACACTAAAGGCCGAGGGAGATATCCATTAAAGCACGTGTAGAACATTATCTTCCATAAGGAGTAATAAACATTGTCAGCAGCTCGGGATCTGGAATCAACACGACGCCGCATCAAGAGTGGAGAAGATAACTGATCAAGCCATCTTCGGCGCAATGTCAACCAGGTTGGGAAGCATGCATCAAGGTCTCTTCACCGCACTTCAAATGTTTGTAGTCCACACATATTCTCACTTTCCCGTTTGGCTTTACCACTGGCACCATGGGAGTACACCACCTTTTGTTCTGTGAGAGCTGGATTACTCATGCCTTCTCCATACGGTCCAGTTCCTCCCTAACTTTTTCCAGCAGTGGGGATGGTACTCCCCTGGCCGCCGGCACACTGTATGGCTTGAGGTGGCTGTGAGCTTGCTCCGTCTTCATGAGACCTATCGTACCGAATATCTCACCTATGTCTTTGACGGCAGGTGACACTAGCCCCATCGTGACCGCTGCCTTTCTGCTAAGCAGTTTGACACACACAGTGTTTTTCACAACGACCACCTTGAATGTATAGGCTTTGCTTTTCATCTTTGTGAAAGAACTAAATTCCCATGCTACTGCAACTTCCCTCCGGGACTTGTAAGAGAAAGTCTGGATATCTTAAGTTTCGGCTCATTCTCCAGTTTCGGAAAATCATGTCACTGATAATAATGATGTCTGCATCTGCATCATTCTTGAATGGCACGATAGTTTGCTATATCTTGAGTTTTACAACCCATGGTTTTGACTTATCATCGTCCACTTTTGCTGCATCAATGATTAAGTCTTCCTCAGACTCTTCACGAACCTCCCTGACATTACGGCAGACTGTCATGAAATGATTCTTCTTGCCGCCCTTACAGCATATCTTTCCACTTCATCTTCTTTGTACGTGTGTACTGCCACACTGCTGACACTGACACAATGACTGCCCGCTCAGTCCTATGTTTCTGCCTCTACCTCTGCCTCGGCTTCTACCATTAGCTGATGTATGGAGAGTCTGGAATTTGTTTTGTCCATTATGTGTAGGGCGATGTTTGTTGTGGTATACGCGGTCTACTGAAGCAGCTATAGTCCCTCTCTGCTCCTGAAGTTCAAGAATGACTGCTTCAAATCGAACCGTCGTTGTCACTGCTGACTTCAGAGTAAGCGCGGCTTCTAGTTTAATTTTTTTTGTGAGACTTCTTTGTCTTGAACGCCCAAAACAAGTCTGCCCAGGATGCAATTTTCCTTTTCTGGAAAGTCTGCGTGCTCGGCTAGCTCGCAGAGTGCTCTGACATTCTCCTCATGGACTAAACTGATTTTTGGTCACGCTTATGGAATTGAGAATGAACATGGAAAGTATTTCTTTGGAGAACGAAATGATCATCATGAATTTCTTTAAAACTTTCTCAGTCTTCATTTATATACGAATTCATATGTTACTTTAGCACATACAATTTTAATATAAATGCCAATGGAGCATTAATATTAAAAAAATATTAAACTAAAAAAACAACAACACATATTTATGGAATTTAAAAAATTACTTTCAGTCTAAATATAGGCAGCATTCAATGTATTTAGGCTCAATATATTTTTTTTGGTGAGAATGTTAAAATTAAGTAAAACTCTTTTTAAAAATCTTTCCAACATTGTCAAAACTTTGAATCCATTCATCCTGAAGAAGAACATCGTACAAGGAAATGTTTTTTTTTTAAAGTAGGAGGTATTAAAGAGTTTGGTTTTTTTTTTTTTTTATAAAATTAGCGTATGTTCTTCTCAAATTCTCTTTTAAGCGACTTTGGTTTAAAAAATTATAAAATCTTTAGCTCAAAGATTGCTAGAAAATACATGTATGCCATTTTTATAAGTACCATAATCTTTCTCATATATGCTTGTACAATTTGACCCTCATTCTTCGTTGTCCTAAACAGTGTCGAACGTGTTTAATATGTAGAACTTGTTGATTCTTTCTCTTATTCAATGAGAATATATATTTCCTTTAGATTATTTAATCAACTCGGTAAGTTATCAAAATTCACTGAGATACCTAATTTACAGATAAAATAACAAGATAAATCTAAAATAAAATGAATGATTTATGATTCGCATTTTCACGATCACATGATTTTCAAACGTCGAAAGCTTGTGTGATCAGATCGAACCGTCTAAAACAAAACATTTAAGTGGACATTTTAGCTTAAATGTTGAACTAGTAAAAAGGGCAAAAAAAAAAAAAACCTTGAAAGTTTTGATAAAAAATGTTTAGTGATTTATTGTGGCATTTAGTTGGTTTTTAAGTTGGGTAGGGCAAAGACACATGGAAAAAAGTTCTCCCTGGTGCCTGTGAAGAGGTCACTTGGTTCGCTAAAAAATGAAAAAAAAATTAAGTAAACTTATTTGAAGCCGTTTACTTTTTTTTCTTCTTTAAAGGCATCAGATAGAATTTGTACTTGAAATCCCACAATATGGAATGTGAAGTTATACTGATGGTTTGAGACCCAACATACATCTTAAGATCTTAAGTTTTATTAAAACAATTTTTTTGGTTTTTTTTTTTTTAATTTAAGAATTTCGTTTTTGAAACAAGGTAAGAACTCTTTATAGTAGACTGCAACTAGAGGTGTTGAAAACGAAAATGCATAGATTTTCAAAAAAGATGTTGACTGAGTGATCAGTTTTTCACTATTTGTTTGGTTTTTGCCGAGAACAAAAAAAAGGAAGTATAAGGAATTTTATTGAGGGTTATTAATGGAGGCTTTGAAATGGAAAATTCTTTTGTTAGGCAGTAAGGACAGAGATATATTTGAATATCATATTAAAAAGTCTAAATTAGATGTTTAGAAAATACTTTATCAACTAAGCTAAAGATATTTTGCTTGTTAAAGAACATGCAATTTTGTTTCCAATTTTATTAATCTTTCAGATTGCATGACATACAAAATAGATTTATATTTTTGTAACTTATGTGTGTTACCTCTGTCTTATGCATAATTTCATTTTAATTCTTGAAGGGAAGGAAACTGTTTGTCTTTGATAATTTTGTCTCCAACGATTATGCGGATTTGATATCCACTGAGTTGATGAACTTTAATGCCATGCCAACAAATTGTGACCACAATACATTATACATTAATTTTGCTTTATCAACTTTTTGATTGATTTGTTCTCAGAATTTTCTGCAAAAGAGGTTGCCTGTAAATCCATGTTTTTATCACTTTCAATTTAAAATACCCCATCAAATTGGCAGAAAAAAAATTTCTTCAATATCAAAAGTTTTGACAGCCAGAAGAGGCAACGTGCTGATGGCGGTAGAGATTAGGGTTCATACAATGTTTGACTGACAGTTCTAGAAACAAGACATTTGGTTTCAACTCTTTGAAACAAGATGCCACCGCCACCACTAACATCACCAGCAATAGCAGCCACAGCATGAGCAGCAGCAATAGTAGTAGCAGTAATGACAATAATTGTAATACTGGAATTTAATGATTACATACTAAAATAACTGCACCAGTATAATTTAAATATAACAGGGGTAACAGCAATACTTTTACTGCTAGTGGTCAACAGCACCAACAAAATTAGAGCAGCTGTATGTTACAATCATCATCAAAGGAGTTCACCTTCTAGTTCTGCGTTGCATGGCTAGGACGCCGAGTTTTAAAACGTTAAGTTTGAACAGCGCCAATCAATACAAAATCAATCTCTGCTGTATTTCAAAACTGGATGTCATACTCACCGACGAATAACACAAGCATTAGATAAGGCAACTCCATCTCTTCGTGTGCTGGACAATAGGAGTAACCTTTCTCCAGGAAAAGTCTGTTATTCTGCAAGGCGTAGTAGAATTCAGTGTAAAAAGCTTATTTCTCTCTCTCTCTCTCTCTGTCTCCCTTCCCCCACCCTCTCTTTCTCTGTCTGTATGTCTGTCTGTCTGTTTGTCTCCTCTCTTTTTTTCATGACTCAATTCTTAAATCAGTTCAGTTTTCTTTCTCTCTTACTCTCTGTTCTCCTTCTTTTTCCCCTCTCTCTTCTTTTTGTTATGATGAATAATTCCTAAATTACAGAAAACCAAATTCAAGATAATTTTAAAAATTTTTTTTTCATGTAATTGTTGCAATAGGAGTTCTAAATTACATGCTTTTTGGAGAAATCATTTTTCTGGACATAGTCAGTTCTTTTAAAATCTCTTTAAAAGAGAGTAAATACAAGAATGGGGTTAAAATTGCCAGATTAAATATAATATATGGAGAATGGTCAAAAGAAAAATATTAAGGAGGATTGGGAGGTAAAAGACGAATTAAAACATAAAGGCTACTGCATGTGAAGAAAATAAAGTATTTAAATAATTCTTTACGTGTCGTTTCTAATGTTTGGCTGTGATGAGGCTAATTCTTTAATCTTGATTCAGTCCGTCACATATACCGTGTGTAAAGTACGATAATTTTAACGGAAAAAGGCTGAAAACACATCTAGAGCATAAAGTTTGCTGTAAAAAAAGAAAAAGAAAAAAAAACTTTTCAAGCCGAACTCGCCGAAATTTTAAAGAATTCAAAGTACCGTTAAGTGAATTGTTGGCAAGTCGATCTTTAAGGGTAATGACAATTTTTTTTTTTTTTACATTAAAGTAACATTAAAACCAGACAAGCTGTTCCAGGAATTCCAGTTAATAAAAGGACTCGATATCAACAATGTATCGCTACAAAAATAATTCGTGCTCGGCTCATGACCTTATTGTAGGGAAAGTAACATAAAGTTTTAGCACTATATGTGAGAAGAATTATGAGCGTTTTTCAGAACATCATGCGATTTGCTAACTCGGATGCAAGCAAATAAACTGAATATAGTCTGCTATGTGGTACGCAAACAATTATTAGTTTTAATCAATCACACACACGCACACACACAAAACACTTGCTAAAAAAACAGAGTCGAAACTGTACATATAACTAGCGGTCATCAACGTTGACACTGTAGAATTAAAATTTTAATTTACTTACTCATGTCCTTCTTTCAAGAAAAAGAGATGGAAAAATTAAAACAGGCACTTCTTGCAATGACATACATATTTAACAAATAAAGAAATGAACATATCATTGTATTTTTATTACTACAAAAAGTGCTCTTATCTTTCTGGCTTCCTTTTTTACTATTTAAAAAAAAAAAAAACAACAAATATCCAATAAACTGTTGAAGTCGCGCTATTTCGCTAGCGTGAATGATTCTGTCCCACCATTATTAAAACGTTTGTCATTGTCATTATTAATATTATACCGTGATTGGTGCTCTTTGATCATCAGTGATTTTTTTTTTTTTTTTTTTGAAAAAAAAAAGTACATTTTTTTTTAATCTCCGTGATCTGACACAGCTTCACAACTGAAGTTAAAAAAAAAAAAAAAACTCTGATCATTCAACTGGGAATAAATTGCATAGGCCAATAAAGAATGTGACCTCAATGTTTATGCGTTTTGGCGGAGCAAAAAAGAGAAAAAGTTTGAAAAAGAGAAGAGAAAGAGCGAGAGAACAGAGAACGAGAGAAAGAGAGAGAGAGAGAGAGAGAGAGAGAGAGAGAGAGAAAGAGAGAGAGAGAGAAGTGGGAGTATAAGGAGATACAATATGATATGCACTATTGGTCAGTAGATAGTTCAAAAAGTGACACGCAGCCACATTCAATAACCAGAAAGAAAAAGGATTTACGAATTCAAAAGGCAGCTGCATCTATTGGACAGCGAAGATAACGGCCTCGTGAATTCAATAAACAATAAATGAATAATTGAAATGGTGGCTCTTGGTAAACGAACATGGCTTCACAGGCTTAATAGACAGTTGAAATGACGTCATGGCTCCTGAGTTTAGATAAAAGAGTAATTAAAACGAGTTTCTACGCTACATCCTGTGCACAGTCAAAATGGCGGTCCTTGGGTTCAATCCGCTATGACATAAAGATCCCCACTTAAATTCAATCGTTGATGAAGATATCGCTCCACAAGTTGATATAGATCGACAGTTGAAATTGCGAGTTGGTGCTGTACTAGTGCATCTAATGGACAGCGAATTTAACGGCCTAATGAGTTATAATATACATGCTTGAAGAATATGTCCACACTCAAAGGACATGGAAGATAACGGATTTTCCTAAATCCAATCGATGATCGAGATGCGAGTCCCGGTGAAGTTGAGCAACTCTTGTGGCTGCCTGAATTTTAACAAGTGTGGTGCTTTCAATAAAATGACGACTTTCCTTCACGCATAAGATTAATTCCCACTTTCAATAAACGACTAAAACATCGAAATGTCGACTTCCCTTCATTTCATAAGCATACAGAGTTTATTTATTTATTTATTTAATTAGTTAAATGTCATCCACTTCCTACATTCATTAAATTGTACGAGGAAACAATTTAATCCTTTCAACTGAAAGCGATCAAATCGGTTCTCTATCGTTCAAAAGTATGTGCCAGGGAGTTTTGTTTGTTTTGCTTTGTTGTGTTTTGTTTTAATATTAGATGCATATGATAATAAAAATAATAGAATAATAATTGTTTAAAGTAAAACAAACAAAAAAAAAAACCCAAAACAAAACAAACCCCGTGATTTAAAGTTTTAATATGTATAATAGAATATCATATCCTATTGCTCTTTCACGCTAAATAAGTTTCCAGTTATATGTTGATGACCATGATCTATACTCACCACTAAATGACAAGATCTAAATCTAACCGTATGTGGATTTAAATTAGATTATTACTACCAATACTAGACATCTGGATTCAAGATGTTTACTAGATTTGCAAGGGTTGAACTCCAAAATATCAGGAAAAAATATAAGATAAAATAATACAACTGACCTGCAACAATTATATTTTATCTCGGAAAAAATAAGTTTTTTTTTTTCCTTTTTCTAAAAATAAGACAACTTTTATCCTTCTACCAACAGACCTGTCAAGTTCTCAAGAGGACTTAAGCCACAGAGAGTGTGTCAGACACAACCCGTGAACTCGGCAACAGACGCAGACAGAGACCAGACTGAAAAAGTGACGAGTTCTCGATCAATCCTCGTCTGTCATGGTATACCCAAGAACACGCTCCCAAGTCAGGTCCAAAAAGGAAGATGCGGGCCCCAGAAGAAAAATAGCATGGCAAATACATATCTAGGCCCTCTAATTATACAGGCCGTTCAACCCGCAGTAAAGTCTAGTTGGGTAGGGTCCTATCGCGCAGCGCGTGACGGCTCGCGGCGCCCCTCTCTCTTACTGTCAATTGTATACCGGTACTAGGCTAGATCTAGAAGTGGAACTAAGCGTAGGCCCACACTGGAGGCGACGCGACTTGTCATGGCTAACATGAAGGACTGATGTCGCAGTTACTGTGCGCTACCCACCGACAAGTTAGCTTGATAATTTGCGTAACAAGACTGGCCTCGTGGTTCGCGCGGCAACGATCAGTAGAATTATGCGTGGTCATGTAATGGCAGCCCCCTTTCCCTTATCCGACAGAGCCAGTGACGTAAGACCAGGCTGTAAAACACAAAGGATAGCTCCGACGCTCCGTCAAGTTGCCGACTTGATGTGCGCTCGCATAAAAGAAAGAGAGTATTTCAAAACATGGACACGTGAACTGCTGCCTCCAGTGTGCGCCTACGCTAAGCCTAGCACACAATATAATACCCTGAGCATCGATAGAATATTTAATTAAGCTGCGTGTTTTGTTTTTTAAGACAAGTAGATCTAGATCTAGATTCTCGGTCTAATTAACTACCAATCAATAAACTGCAAAAATAAAGGAAGAAAAAATAAACATGCTAATGCAGGCACCCATAGAAAAATAACAACAACAACAAAAGAAATTGGGGAGGAAAACAGTCACAGGAATAAATAAAAGAGGGATTGAAAAAAAAAAGCTAAAAACTTTAAAAATCAACAACAATGTACGAATGAACATCAACAACAAGTCTTTCCTCATACAGTGAAACCCATTCTTTGGATTCAGGAGAAATACTGCGAGGGAGATCTACAAATCTCACACTTTCTTCTTGACAGCAGCCAAACAATAAATGATAATATATACTGCTCGTACTTATGTGGTTAGCCATCTCGTCCTGTAAATATGCAGAGATTTTTCTATCGTCCGTTCAAGTACACCTCTGATATCCTGAACGAGATCATATCGTACTGAATGAAGTATGTGTGTTACAAACAATATTATAAACTGATGGCAAACTAATAAAAAAAAGCAACGCTAGAATGACCCCGACTCCTGGGTAGATTATCAACGAAAGCTTTACTGCTCGACCAGTCACAGTTAGGTTTTAAAAACATGAGCCTTTTGGGAGGCAGAAGTTGCAGTGGGCCTAGGTCCTCTATATTGCATTTAGCTAGGGCCTTTTGGATTGTTTTGGTACCTGTAGGGATATCTGACACTGGAGAATACATTCTTTCAAATTATTAAGTCTGAAAAGCTTCAAAAACTTTTAGATACTGTAATTTTAGATCGCGAAATAATGGGCTAGTCTTCGAATGTAAAAAAATAAAGGAATGCAAGTTCATCTCAAGGAAATTATCAATCGATAAATGCAATCTTGTAAAGGAAAGGAAAAACGATCAAGCAAGTTACAAAATTCAATTATCATTTAATTGTCTTGGCTGCTATAACATCAGACGGGAAATCCGCAAGTGAAATGAGTAATAGAATAGCCATGGCCAAAGGTGCATTAAAAAAAAAAGATGAAACTAATCCTGGCAAACAGAAACAGAAATTATGGAAATCAAAATAAGGGTAATTAAAACATTTGTATGGTCAGTAGGTTGCTCGTATGTTGCAGTAAGTGTTAGACGATAAAATGGGAAACAGAGAGTAGATTGGAAGCAGTTGAGATGTTTATCAGAAGAATGATGAAGAAATCATGGACGGAAAGAAAGCTCAATAAATCAATACTGAAAGAAGCTTATCTTGTGCGATCATTAATTAAAACTTCAGGTCATGGGCAACTGCAATAACTATTTAGGGCATAAATTGTCCATACCTTTAGCAATCACTGGAAAGATTGAAGGGAAGCTCAGTAGAGGTAAACACAGAATAATTGATAATATATCGAAAGTCTTAAGACCTGGGCAATAAGTAATGGTAGAATTAAACAACAACACATATTTCGATCTTTTAGTGCAAAAATTACCGTGGCATTTTGATTAAGGAATTCCAAAAGCAATAGCTCCTGAAGCTATTCCATCACCAGCTTTACGGTGCTACCCTGGAGAGGCTGAGTCTACGTAGGCAAATGAAGTGATACAAGTACCAGTAACGGTAAATCTGCATCCTCTTAAAATGCTTCTAGCAAGCTCATGATAACTCATTAATATACTCAACCATTAGATCTACTTTCAGACTTCTTCCTCTTTAGGTACCCTGTGTAAAACAAACATTGGCAATCATGTTCCTTCACTTAACCTGAAGTTGTTGTTCCTATCATTAACTATTGCTCATGACTCAAAACTATCATTATGCACTTTTCGTCGTAATATTTATTATTCAAGCTTAAGGGTTTCGGAGAGATTAAAACAAAATCATCATCTTCATTATTTCATTCCCTAATATTAGTATTATGACTACCGTTTTGGTTATCACCATCTTTATATCTTTTGCTGGGCGAGATCTTAGAAAAAAAAAAAAAGACTTAATTTGTGCGAGGCGCGGGAAAAGGCGTAGCGGAGCTGATATGTCGTTTTGAGAATCGTAGTTGAGGATCGTTTTGTCGTAGAACGGCCGGACAAAATTGGTCTTATTCCAGTCATGGCTCACTGTTTCAATCGAGTTGTGATGGAATAAATGAAAGGGATACATATTTTTATTATATTTCTATAGCCCAAACTACAAGTAACATAACCATCATGAACGTGAAAGTCAACCCAACTTGACTTGAATCATGACTAAGATTATCACCTTTTCCCCTATCACCACCATGATCCTTTTGACCGATTCAATAAAAACATAATTATCTAAGCCGCCTTTATCATTATCTTCAGAATAATCGTTTTATGAACATCATCAGATAACAATCCGTCACCCCCCTCCCTCAAAAAAGAAAAAGAGGGGGTGGGTGGGGGAAGACTGGGTTCTGGTAGTTGGTGGTGGGTGTGGGTGTGGGGGTCGCCAATCTTTCTAGAGCAGCGAATGCAATCCTGCTTTGTTGATGAGGACAGAGAAGATTATGGCAATGATTTTGATGGTTTCGTTTTTTTCTGCAACTAAGATATAGAGCGGCCTACCTGTTCCTGCCAGAATTCGTTTTATTTGTGTATAGCCTTAAGTGTATTTTTTTTAACTGCGCATATTGGAATTTGTACAAGTCTATTTTTAAACAGAAGAGGTTGCCTTTAATATTGTTCCCTAAATCTCATTTATTTTATTGTCTGCTTCAAATGCACATTATGAATCCCGAGTGAGAAAATGAGAAATAAAAAAGCAACATCCCTCCGCCTCTTTCTCATTTTGTCCTGTGAATTATTCTCATTTCTTTTCTGTTTGTACCACTTAATCATATATTTTTCAATCTATCAATCCATATGCTTTTTACAATACATAAATCTGAGTAAATCCTTACTATTGATTATATGGGTCTGGTTTTCTGTGTTTACAATTCTTTGTTTTGCTCTTGTCTGCATCACTTTATACGAAAGGTGGTAAATCTGATTGAAAAATAGTTAAAGTTAGGGTGTAAAGACAGATTTGCTTTTGCAGAAAAGGGGATTTTTTTTTTACGACGGGCAGAAAGCCCAATGCAAAGTAATTTGCAAGGCATCAACGTGAAATAGCCTCCAAAAGGGAAAAAAAAAAAACTTGGGCATTTAGAAATAAAGGCTACCGAAGTGATTCCAAAATATCCTGCTCCAGACAACCCGAGGTTTTCAGGCACTATTATGTTTTTTTTTCCCAATTCGAAATATTTTGAGCATATGCGAAACGACACACAGAGTTTTTTTACCACTTTATGCGAAAACAAAAGGTTTGATAACATTTTTCCTGTTCATTTTGCTATGCAGCTGCAAAAAGATCAAGGGTCACCCCTGCCTTAAAGGTAACAATGTAATGATACAACTTCCCACTGAGTTTTATCCCACACAGTTGCCACAGGAACCAGTTATGGAGACGAGAAGCATGAAGGGAATAGGAAGAACAAAGTTAACAAGAGAAACAATATTTTCCTCTTCAGCAAGCTGGGATACAAATTTAAACAAATCACCACTCACTCGAAAAAAGAGAAAAAAAGCGTCATAATAATGAATGGAACAATTCAAAACAGTTTTAAGCGAAACATTTCTTTTGTATTGTTCAATAAGAAAATCGAAGGTACTTTTGAAAAAAAACAAACACTTTAAAAAGTATGAACTTAAGCTAACAACATGAGCAAAACTTTTTACCAGAAATCCAATCAGGGCTAAGACTAGAACTATAGAGTAAGACACTTTTTGTGTGAATGAAAAAAATTTGAAAAGCTTAGGCATGAATATAGAACATTTTCAGCATTGAAAAAGACAACAGCGTTATTTTTCAAACTCAAAAAGCACATTTTTAATAATGTGAACTGTAAAGCCTAATGTTTTAATAAATGTCATATACACAATAAAATCCAAGTCTCTCAAGTAATAATATATATATAAAAACTGTAAATCACCTTCAGTTATTTAGACTATGATGCATAAAAATGTGCACTACGAAATCTTACTTCATGTCTTCAATCTTTTTCAAAAATTAAATTCCTCTACATTTTTGGGCCTGACAAAATCTAAATTAAGGAAACAATGATCCTTGTTTATGTTATAAAACATTTACATCGCCATATACCTATCATACACATGTCTGATATAGACCTATTCACTTCTAATCATTCTTTTACATTCATATGTACGTATTTTGCTTGCTCTCTTTCTTCTTCCCCTACAATACCTTTGTTCATCTTTTGCCAAAGGTTATCTGTGATGGAGATTTTACCGTCTTAACATTCTTAATGAAACTAGAGAACTAAATTTCAATTACTACCTGATATTATGAGGTGAGAATATAAGGATCAAGTATGATAATAAATCTATTATTCAAACAAAATTTTGTTCTGTCATTTGTTACTATTAAACATAATGTAAAGAATGCACTATCTCTGTCCTTAACATTTTTTATAGAAATTAGAAAATAATAAGCAATTATAAATTATAAGAATCATTTCAAAATGATTTTTTCTTCTAATATATAAACTTTATTATGATGCCACTTAGTGCAAGCTTTACTGGGTTTTTTTTTTTTTTTTTATATTTATTAGTCACAGTAAAAGCTCATGACCACAGAAGTATGTAAAACAAATAAAGAGATGAGTTGATACCAAAATCAGTGTTTTAACGCAATCGAGATAATAACATATGGTCCACTAAATCATAAATAACATTTTTTTTGTAATATCAATGCAAGAAATACACATTTTGTAAAAGTTTGACTTTCACTACTTTCAGTTGCAGGTTATGGTCGCTATCATCAAACATTATGTACAATGAGCAAACACAACAATATGACATTTACTGCCATGCATAGAAAAATCAGAAGTTTCATTTAGAAGTGATTATAAAATAAAATTATATATATAGAATGCTATCTAAATTTTATTTACACTTCTCTCTCTTTAAATCAACAGTATTATATTGTTAAAATAATACAAATTGAGTTTGTCAAGCTGTTATCTGCTTAATACATTCAATAATAATGTATGCTACTGCATATCTCTCTTTTTATTCTGATATCATACTGCATAAGAAACTTGATTAAAATTGTTTCATAAAAATGTACACAGCTTCAAAACCTGGAAAACAAAGTCTGTCTAATTTAATGTGTTAATAAATAATTCACTCATTAAAACGTGTTATTTATGGCACTTTACAAAAAAATTTTGAAAAGAGTAAAAAGTAAAAAGCATGCATATAAAATAGTAAACAAACAGATTTAGAAAACATTAAGCAGTAATGTCACCTCACCACAAGCCACACGCCACAAAAAATTATAGTCTGTCCTTGATTTTTTTAAAACTCGGACAATTGAAAAAAAAAAGCTTCTATGAAAAAAATGTTATTATACAGAAAACCATAACTTCCAACCTTAGTTACAGAAGTGACATTTAAAAAAAAAAAATAATAACATTACAATTTCAATACAGCATTTGTGAAAAAATGTATTTTTTTATCCATGTGCTAAAAAGCGTAAACCAATCATGAATCTCTTCTTTAAAGCTGTTGCTGCAGTTGCCAGGTTGTCAAGAGACCAACAGCTACAAGCAACCAAGAGAAATCGGTTGCTCCCACACCATCTGCTATTTTTCTTTGGCCTTCTTAAAATTTTTAACAATCACAATAAACAACAATAATGTTAAAATAGTGATGGTATGAAATGCTTATTAATAAATGATTACAATACATTTTGAAAACCTCAGTTTATCTATTTAAATTGGAACAAAATCTATTTTTCAGATTAAACTCAATGCCCCTAATCATTACTGTCATGGGCCCTCTAGCTTCACTTTTCCATTCCTTATGTTCCTTTTATTCAATGTAAATAAATAAAAGAATGCTCCTTTTCTAGCGGTGAAAGGCAATCATTATTAGAGGTATTTATATTACTTTGGATTTTCTTTTTTTTTTTAGATAATAGAGCCCAAACTAAAATATATTTACAGCACAATCCTAAATGCAGGGTAAGGCTCAAATGGTCAATGAGTGGCTTAATGAGTGTTGACATTTATCCTCTTTATCCCCCCCCCCCCCCCAAAAAAAAAAAAACATGACTTGATCATAAACATCCATAAATAGAATTTCAAAAAGAATAATCAGTAACAATAATAAATCTGACATTTGCATTATTGTTTACCCTGATTTCATTTGTAAATATTACAAGTCTTTTCTCGTTACTATTTCATCTTAGCAAACAAATGAGGCTGAATATTACTCTAAATTACATCAATCACACATTATACAATAAAGTTAGTCTGTTTTATGTATTAGAAAATCAGATGATAACTTTTGTTTTGTCCCCTCTGATTGAACCTTATTAATGGGTAATTACTACATTATTTTTCCTGATAGTAATGATAGCTTGATCATATCCTTCAAGTGCAAGGCAAACATATTTTTAGTTAGCTCTGCTTTGGCAATTTAGGCCTCATTTGTCACTCTGCCTGACTACAGTAGCAAAAAAGAGGTCCGAGGTTCGAATCCCAGTCCGGGCAAAGTCAAGTTTTCATTGCTCTTCTGTGGCCATCCAGCACTAAAAATGGGTAGCTAGGTCTCTTAAGACCCATCGAAAGTAAAGGCGGTGAGGAAAGCAATGGCAAACTACACCATAATGCTGCATGCCAAGAGTAGCCAGGACCCTACTGCTCGTTCTCCGATGCTTGGACTAAGCGTAGGACCCACTCTACTTTTTTAAGCATAAAAACAAAGAGAAAAAAATGACCGTGATATTATTATCCACGATGCAGATAAACACTTGCTTCATATAGGTTTTGTTGTTGATAAATCTATAATGTATTGCATTAAACAAAAACCAACATCATACTATTCTTCTAGACCTTCCCCCATGGTAAAACTTATTTGTACAAGTTGCATAAGCCCTAAAGTAAAACAGTTACATAAAAGATGAATAGTACCTCCTTCCACGCAATGCGTCCTGTAAAGCCCCTCTCTTTTCATAACAATCCATTGTATATTTTCTTTTGCATCCTCGGCAAGAGTCGTCTTCAGACACTTGTTTTCTGCTGCCCTCATGCACACCACCTTTTTATGCACAATCCTTATATTATATTGGAAAATGAAAAGAAAAGAAGATAAATATTACTCTTTTGTAATTTTGTAGAACAAAACTTTTACTTGGGAAAAATTGCCATAAGACAGAGAGTAAATGGGAAAGGTTTGCTTTACTTGTGAAAGTGATAACAATCTGAAATATTGTTTACATGTGACCATTTTTTAAAGCTATAAAAATAATTTTGCGAAAAACTAGTCTGCCTGTAACAAAAAACATTCTTTTCAGCTTACCTCCAAGAAACTGAAATTTAAAAAAAGTAAAAAAAAAAAAAAAAACATTGCATTTTGATTCACCCTATTTGAGCGGTACTGTATTAGATATTCTCCCTCTAATTCTGGCTTCTTGGGAGGAAGGGGGTGGGGGGTTCTATCTTTAACTTATTCGTGGTATACCACTTGAGTCTTTCTTACTTACACATCCACATTCTCTTCTTATCATTTCTGCTTACGTTGGATCTTGTTGAGATTTCTGTGCAATTCGTGAAGGGTTACTTTGTTGCACTATTGGATCTTTAAGATTTTCAGAAACAGACATTAATAAAGACTTACAATCTATTTGTATTTTCTTTGTGAAGCCTCCCAGTTTCTGATCCATACAGATAAACACAGAATTAAATAATTTTTTCTTTTTTTTTTTCTCACAATGGTCCAGACCTTTTTTGAATTCCAAAAATGCTTGTCTCCCTCTTTTATTGTCTTCCAGAACTCCTCTCCGTCTACTATGCTTCAAAGATAACAGAATTTGTGGAAATAAAGTTGTTTCTTTCGTTCTAAAATGGGTTGTGCATAATTAAGGACGTTTCTCAGCACCTTGTTTTGTTATTTCATATTAAAGTTAAATTTTATACATATCATCCGTTCTTTCCTGCCTCTGATTGTGAGAGTGGATAGAAGGGTAAACATCTCCATTATCTTTTTCAGAATTTTGTAAGTGAACATGGTATTGCATTTTATTTTTCTTAAGTATAATTTTTTTAGTAATCTTTGAAAAAAAAATAGTTGTTCATGTTAACCTTCTGAAACTGTACAGTTCATGGAAAACATAAGCCATCACATTGATTAAAAAAAATATGAAATGAAGTCTGTAATCTAGGAATATACCAAAACTTACATGCACAAATTCTTTTTCTCGCTCTCTGAGAGCCTATCTATGTTTTTCATAGCCTCTAGGCCTTTAGCGCATTCTCCCAAATCCATGCAGTTGGGATTTTCAGGCACTTCTGTCAATTGTAAAACACACATTTTTTCAGAAGTTAAATATGAACAAAAATATCAAACAGCAACTGTTCCTCTTTAATCAGTTGACATAAAAAACATATCTGTGTATCATGTAGAAAAAGGATGACAGATTTCAAAAGAATAAGGGATTAACTTCCAAAAAATAAGGGATTAAGAAAAACAAAACAAAAAGGTGAAAAAAAAGGGTGAAAAAAGTACTGAAATTGAAAAAAAAAAAAAAAAGAAACCAATTGCGAGAAAACAATGAAAATCAAGAGAAAGGATTGAAAAAAAAAAAAAAAGTGATTTGCACAATGATGTATAAAAGAAATTATATAGAGGTATATGATGTAGAATGGCAAAGAAATAGTCATAAAAATTGTTCTCCAGCATTATGGATACATTTTTAAAAAGTCGAACTTCATACTTTAAAAAGACAGAAGCATTTGATTTGGGCCGTAGACGTAAATTCCCGTGTAATTGAAGTTTTTTCAAATACTATCAATATCCCAATATATTTCTCTAATGCCATTGGTTAAACATTTCTTCTTTAGGCTTCCTGTCTGGAACATACATTGTCAATCATGCTCTCCTACTCAGACCTGTTCTCAGTTACCTATAACATTATAAGCTGCTACTGTTTATTGTTATCCTCCTCTATTGCCGATGAATTAAGACTTAGGGTTTAAGGATTTCTTTTAGATTACCATGCTTTTCTTTTCTTGTATTGCACATTTAAATATATCTATTTTGTTTCAAGTTCTTTCACCGCGGATCTTCCATGTCCACTGCTGTCTAGGATAGTTCTGGTACTAAGTATTTGTGTTGGTAAAGTCCTTGATTTGGCACCATTCAATTAGTTGCTTCCACGTTCATTTACTGTCCCTATGCGATTAGGTCCAACATATTGTACTTTTTCATCTCCAACTTAAGCACTGAAATGATATTTTGGAATTTTTGAAGCCTTTTGCTATTTCTATTGCTTCATAAATATTTTCTACTTCTATATCTTTATTATCAGATGATGGTACATATGCTTGAATAATTCCTATATTTAATGGTTTGGCTACTAGTTTAGCTACATATATTCTGTCTGAAATGACACCAGCTCCCCAGAGTTTTTTGCTGTTGATTCATCAAGTAAGATACCTACGCCTCTTTCATGTGTATTTGGTCCTGAGTACATTAACGTTTTCTCACCTAGTTTTGTAGAACTTGCTCCTCTCCATCTTAACTCGGCAAATCCTAGGGGACTGTTCAAATATAATCTTACAATTTTTTTTAACT
>BLXT01004324.1:177638-199401 GCA_019648995.1 Plakobranchus ocellatus | reverse complement strand
AAAAAAAAAAAAAAAACACACACACACACACAAAGAGAAGAAAGAAACGTCACATGTATTGTATCTGTAATATAAAAATTGGGTCTACTAAGAAATTATTTTAAGAAATCGACATATAAATTTACAAAATACGGTATCTAATCTAGATTCATGATCATCTCTATTTCATTTCTTGATATACATGTAATAATTTTTATTTTTAATGGGCCGAATAAATTGAGCCTAAAAAGTCGATCAACATTTTTAAAATCTAATGTATCTTACAATACCCTATAATGAGGCTGGATCTAAAAAGATCAGAATTTTAAAAAGATGTAGTGGTATATCTCACGAAATATCTACATCTTGACTAATCTAGATATTATGTAAATTCTAGATCTAGTCTAGAGGTGGGGAATGGCAATACGATGAATATTTCAATATAACTTAGAACCACCATCCTCTTAAAATAAAATCGCCATTTTTCAATTAAGCACACAAGTAAATTACATGAGCAAAAAAAAAAAAAGTGATTGATGAACTCCTATAAATAGCTTATGTGAAGAGTACGCATGCATTGAACACCAAAGCCAAACTTGCTGTCCCTCTCCCCTTTTATTGAGCCTATAATAAAGATTTAAAAAATGCCACATGCTGAAGATGTTACGAGAAAGGAATGTCTAATCTAAGACATAAGCTTGCTGCTTGATGCAGTCTTTTTTTCACAACTAGTGCTGATACAGACGTCGAACGCCATGGACAAATGGGGTTTTCACGAGGCTGCGAAAGGTGGCCATGTTAGCAGAGACCCTTACCGCCCATAGAGTTAACGGTCACGTCCTACGACATCGCCTCAGCTATTGAATTCACAGGTGTTCTGATTTTGACTTTCATTTTCATTGTTGGCATAAAACCAAGATGTAAAATCAAAATCTACATTCTAGATCTAGCAAACATTTTAGAAAGTTTTTTAAATTAAAAATATTACAACGAGAACATTGACCGTAGTTTTAATATGTAGGCTCGATCTAGATCTAGTTCCTAAAATATTTATAAATCAAATTTCGCTAATAATAATGGAACCGACTAGATCTAGATCTAGATCTAGTAATATAAAATTAATAGGCACATTCTAGATATCTAGAATCCCCATCTCTTGGTCTGCAGATATTTGTAGATCTAAATTAGATCTAGATCTGTTGGCTTTCTCATGATAACATTAGGAAATAATCTGAATTTAGAGCTAATGTAGGTTTAACTCTTGATCTAATCTACCTCTAGATTAGGAAGGATTTCCCCACCGTGGAGTCACCTCGAAGTAAATAAAGAGGATCTTGTTTGGAAGACTAATAATATTTTAAAGAAGACATCCTTTGGGTGAAGTTGAAAAGCAATGAATACAATTTTATATCCCCCGTCCGTGACTGTGACTATTTCTCAAAATGAAGGCAACATTGAAAAGATTGACAGCATTTCTAGTTTAAAGTGGTCCCCCTAATGTGGAACTCCTCCCAAACTAAATTGACGGCAAATTCTAGGTATCAAGATCTAAATCCGGAGCCATCTAGATCTAGGTAGTACCAGTAGGTTATTTCACATTTTGCCTTAGAGATAACTAGCGGACAGGTTCAACAACATCTAGATCTCTATCTGCATTCATCTGATCAGCCACCAACAAAATGAAAAGGTTTTGCCTATCTTTAAAATAATCTGTATCCAGATTCATTCCCAGATTATAGATCTAACCGGAGCAAGGAATCATCTTGAAGTAAATAAAAGAGGGTAGAATCTAGTATTTGGAAGACTAATGATATGCCTATTATGATTCAAGCATAAAGTATTAAAATACCACTAGGCCATCCTAAAATACTGAATGTATATATAATTTCATGATGTTTTGGAAGGTTGTTATATTAAGCTTTTAAGAAAATCAAATTAGCTTGCCTCTGCGATTTACTTGTACAAAATAATGTTCCATCCATTAGGCTATAATGAAAAAAAAAATACATAAAATATGCCCTCTCTTTCCCTCTAATGGAGAAGTAGTGTTACTGCTAGGACTAAAGATCTCCATGGAAATTTCTGTAGATATAATAGTAATTAGGACTGGTTTTTTTTTTTGCCCCGAGGCCTCTTGGCCTATAAACACTCTTGTCTTTATTATATCGCCTATATAGATGTTTACATTGATCTGCAATAAATGCCTCATTGAATGGTATGATAACCATTCATCAAATGCATAAAACATTTGCCTCAGCTTTGGATCACAGTCTAGAAAGTTTTGAAAAGTTTTTAGTACTTTTATCAAATTTTGCATTAGGTGGAAGTTTGTTCTGTAAAAAAATGAGTGGAAAAATTAATAATTATATTTGCTTATAAATGATACAAGTAGCAGAAAATTGCTGAGTAAATAGGGGAATTTTCCCTGAATTTCTTGATTAGTTTGCTTCATGAAATGTAAAAATTTTTCCTAGTGACACTAACGTGGATGTAATTGAGAATTTTATAGGTTTCAATCAAATCTCCTCTAGTCTAAGTCTAATCCTCCTTCCCTTCAGAAAATACAGGTTAGATGTTATAGCCTTTCATCATAACTATATTTTGACATTCCTGTAACGTTTTTGATACTTTCTTTTGAACGTTTGATTTGCTACTATACTACATTACCATATATGTTCCAAAAAATGCCTAACAAAAGCTTCGTATATTATCACTATATATCAGGAAGGTAAACTTATCTAAAGGCAAAATATCTCTTTATAATTCCAATCATTTTGTTGCTTCGTTTATTTCTCTCTGAATGTGAGGTGCAAAAGTCATATTACACGAATGTTGATTGGCTCTCTCTGTATTGTCGAGACTATAAATATTAGACCTGCAGGATAGGTTCAAGAAAAAAAATGAGTTTAGGCTAGCAAGTTATTGGCATTACTGGTTTATAAATTAAATGTATTACATAAATTTATCTCTGTTTGGCTAGTCCTGTTTTGTAACTTAAAACTTTTTCCTTTTGTTTTGTATTACAAATACTAGAACTTTTATTGAAAGGTATAAGGACAGGCTGTTAAACCAGTAAGTTATTTTTTTCGTCATCTTTGTTTTTGAATATGTCCATATAATCTGTATAGATGCTCCCTTCTCAATTGCAATTATTTTAGTAATAACTATCTATAACTTTACACTATCTTGTTGATGTCAGCCAAATGCTTAGAAATTATAGATGGACAGAATATTTTTCCACAATGAATTAATTTTATTTTTTAAAAATTATCTTTTGTTCTCTTCAGATTCTGCCTTCATTAGAAGATGTCTGGATAGGTTTCATCATTTGCATTCAGATGTTCTTCAAAAGCAGCGTCAACCTTTTGATGTCTGGTTTAACATTTTCCTATAATAGCTTAAATACAGTTCAGAGCATATCTTAATTCCCTTTGTCGCATTGACAAGAGCAAGTCTCAAGGCATTTTGGGTTGTACAAGAGCAATATAGAACTGCCACCATGGATATCACAGGTGCAAATGAAAGCTGTGATGACGAGGACTTTGTTGTGGAGAAGATAGTTTTCGACAACAGCTCAGACGAGGAAAATGAAGAAAAGGGTCCCGGCAAAGAGGTCGCTAACACTAAAGAAACCTGTAATCTTTCACAAAACAGTTGTGCGGTGCGTGAAACATCAAATGCTACAGCACATCGTATGACCTCTCTGCCAGAGGATCAGATATCTGCTGTCTCAGAGCAGTACGATCATGTTAGTCATCCATTTAAAGGGGATGAGCCAAACACCACATTTGATTCTGTCCTAAACCTTCAACACCAGTGCCTTGTCTGTGGTGTGAAGTTCCCGTATCACCAGCCTGAGCTACTGAAAGAGCACATGCTGGAAGCACACACAACAGTCGCTGTCCTGCCTTGCAACAGCAGCGGCACGTCCAGAACATCACCTGCCACCAACAGAAACAATGCTGTGCCTGTGAGAGGCATAGGTGCTAGTAATAATTTAACATCCAGGCTGAATGCAATGAAGTCACCAGCCTTTACAAATCCTCCCATCGTGCAACAACACACTGTTAACATCCTTAACTCAGGAAATGGAAACATAGTCATCCCTTCAACAGTTTTCCAGGAGAACAACCTGGGACCTTCCGATACTTCCTTGAAGCTGGCCTTGAGTCAGGCAGATGTGAGAGCAATGCAACCCACAATTGGTAAAAACATAGTTTTAGTACCTGTAGATTCTCAACTGGCTCATAGTGGACTCCAGATAGTGCCTGTTTCTACATCTCATAGAGATACGTCAGGTATGGTGGGCCATATTATTGGCAGCTCAAAAATTGGTGCTCTAAGGTCAGAATGGGACCACACACCTTGTCAGACTAGGGCAATGGACTTTGATCAACAAAATGACAATCTGAGGCACCTGCAAAGTTTTGCAAATTCAGCACCCATAAAATTGAGTGGGAATAAATCTCTTGTCACCTTGCGCTCTGCTATACCCTTAAAACATTCTCAGTCACCGAGAAAGAAAGGCTCAAGTATTTCCTGTACTCGATCTGTGAAATCTGGAAACGAGGTTAGCTCACCTGATAATGTGAAGCAAAGCCCAGGCTCCCTCACTGCTGAACACAGGAGCTCAAAACCATCTAAAACATCAAGGAAAGCTTTGGTCTCTGCAACATCTCACTCTGGCCAGGATCTAAGTTGTGAAGGAGCAGAAGGTACATCCATTCTCAGACAGCGGAAAGTCCTGCCCTTTGAAGCAGGGGGATCCGTGTCAGCTCTTTATGGCAGTGATGGGTCTCTGCGTCAAAATATTGACATTGAACCAGGCACACAAAGTTCTGTTTGTGCTGCATTCTCAGGAGCCATAGATAACATTACTCCGTATGCCGTTGAGCAGAGTGAGGAAGAATTGCAGCCAGTAGCGCCCGGACACCTTGAATCTCAGAGAGAGAAACCACAGTCAAATGTCACTAACTCTCTTCAGTACTTTTGTGCTCACTGTCTCTTTACCTGCTCAAAGTCATCAGTGTTAAGGAAACACAGAAGAATTTGTGCAAAGGTAGAGAAAAAACAGATAACTACAGCTAAGCATGCAAAGTTGCCATCAAATGTTCAAAAATCAAACACATATTATGACGCAGGGCATTCCTCAAACTCAGGAAGTGTTCTTCATAAAAATGATCACAAAAAAATAATAACGCCCAAACTTTTTGACAACAATAGTTCATACTCTCTCCGCAGACTGAAGAGACAGAATTATTTGGCTCTGCTTGGGCGCAAGGTAAAAAAAGAGGCCATGGCAAGTACTCCCAAGCAAGCTTCCACAGAAAAAATAGAAAAGAAAGGTAGTCAAGAATCATATCACAATGTTAAAGGGAAAACTTCAAAGGGACTAATCGTAGATAATGAGCTTTTGCGCTGTAAAGCTTGTAAGTCAGTTTGCAGGTCACCTGTCAGTTTAGAAGAGCACATGGCCCATTGTCCGAAACTGCTCATGTCTCAACTACCAGGTGTCTCTGTGGTGCTCACCAGTGCGTTTGCACCAAGTAATCAAGCTCAGTATAGTAGTGCCTTGAGGCAGAGATGCAGGAAGAGCAGCAGTGCAGCAACTGAGCCAAAACCAAAATCTCTCCCTATCCCAGCTGTAGAACCTTTGGTTTCATTGACCAGAAAGAGACTCCAATATGAGTTAGAGACACTGCTCAACCCTCAACAAGAGCAACTCTTACCTCAAAACAGATTCAGGCCTGCCCAGAGCTCTTCCTTTGCCGATAGTGACCGCAGTGCTCCTCATTTGCTGACAATGACAACAAGAAATAGACAAACAAGGCATGATACTAGTAATATGACTCTCAAATCATACAGTGTCTCACAGACTGCTCACGGCCTTAAGTCTCCCGATGTGTCTTTGCACTGCACTAGTAGAGGGGACAAGGCTAAACTCATCGAAATGGCCCAGCATGCAGCTCGTAGTGCCAGCAAGAGACTGAAATCACCAAGTCCAGTTTCCACCGGTGAAACTAAAAAGCCAAGATTAACTGCCCCAGACATGGTGCCAAAAAGGCAAATTCCTGTAAAACTTGTTGACCCTAAGGATCCAAAATGTAGACTTACCTTTATAAATGCAACTAGCAGTACTAGTGAGTATCATTTGCAGCAGAGGACAGGCTTTGAGAACAGAAAATCTTTGAGCCTTGACCCACATCGCCTAGTCCAAAGCAGATCAAGTGTACGACTACTCGAGAAGGTGGAAAGGGAAACGGTGAAAGGAGTTTCCAGTAAAGAAAATCATACTGAGTCTTCAGTGAGCAATGGTGGTGTTCAGAGTGACCCGTATGACCCAAAAACCATACAGCCCCTGGACTCTCTAACACATCCAGGCTTCGATGATACGGGTGTTGGTAATAGCCTTGAGCCTTTTGACAATGGCTGTCAAGGAGTAATTAGAAATTCTCCAAGTTTTAAAAGAATAATTGAGAATCATTCTATTCATTTGGCAAACAGAAATTCGAAAACCCAAGAAAACCCCCTGAATGCAGTCCCAGGGGACAGAAGTTTACTTTCAGAAAGCACAATGAACAGATCTCTTCAGCCTGTTGTTAAAATAGAGAGGCTGTCAGGAGATGCTGGTTCTTTCCATGTTGATACACACAGAGACTTGCAGAATCAAAACACGACTGTTGGAACTCTAAACTGTTCAGAGTCAGATCTATCAGGGCAAAGCATTTCAAAAGTGAAGAATGTGGAAAGTTCCGATGAGAAACCAAGTCCACAGAAAGACACATCTAGCAAAAGGCGATGTGCAACTGATGTTAAGTCCAAATACGCAAACAGACACTCTTTGGTAAATGTAGACGATTGGAAAAGACCTTTCAAAACAATTCTAACTCAAGGGTCTATCAGACCCACTACCGATTCAGATATTGGCAGGCAAGGGGATTCTGTTGTGAAAGGCAATTCTCCAAAAAAGAAACAGTACGTGATTACTCTTAGTAACTTCAAGAATGTAGATAAAAGTGGACAAAGTTTGTGTATTCTCACAGAGCTGGAGGTGTGCAAGCAGTGCAAACAAGTGTTTCAAAATAAGGAAAAACTAGAAACTCACATGGCAATCCACAGAAAGACATCCGCAAAACCTAATGGGAGTTCTGAGAATTCTTTACCAACGAACAAAGATGAAAGTAATCTGGCTCTTCTGAAGCTACCAGTGCCAATATCATTAAAGCTTCAATCACCATCTGCGACAAGGGATGGTATATCCATTCAGAGGTCAATACAGGATCTCACTGAAGCACAAAGCAAGAAGACAAAACAGGATCTCATTGAAGCACAAAGCAAGAAGACAAAACAGGATCTCATTGAAGCACAAAGCAAGAAGACAAAACAAGATCTTACCAAAGCACAAAGCAAGAAGACAAAACAGGATCTCATTGAAACTCAAAGCAAAACTGACCAGAGCCCAGGAGTTAATTGGGAAACAAATATTGAGCATCCTAAACTTAAAGTCTCAAGAGAATCACCTCTGAAATTGGCCTCTACAGAAATGTGCGATGTTTGTAAAGTTGTGTTTCAGTCTAAAGAAGAGCTCACCCAGCACATAAATTCTGGGCATGTTGTTCGAATCAGCCGCAAGGGAGATAATTTTAGCAATGAGTCTTTGGGAGAGGTGATGATTCAGCCCAGGTTTTTCTCTGCAATAAACCAAGCAGACAGAGACATTTGTGTAATGTGCAAGAAGGTCTTTCAAGACAAGGAGGAGTTTTTGCAGCATGCTGCGTTTTGTAAAGCTTACCGTGTAATAGAGAGTAAACCAAAGCCTGTAGATGAGAATAAAGCCGAGTTCCTCTGCTTTTTATGTGGTGCGTCTTACAAAAGCAGTAGTGCTTTCAATAAACATATAGCTTCACATGGTCCCAGATTATTCAAGTGCTCAAAGTGTAGCTACTCTACGTTTGCCCAATACAGGCTGAACCATCATGAGAAAATGGTACACTTACATTTAAGATCAAAGAAAGTGATGCTTTGTCCAATATGTGGAAAATCTGTTGTGGGGACGTCAGCCTACAAAGTTCACATGATGTATCACTCTGGCTTGAGACCTGTGCAGTGTGCGGCATGTCCATATCAGTGTCGCAGCAAGAATCAGCTTGAGAGCCACATGAAGACGCATATGCTCCATAAGCCGTATGCCTGTGAACTTTGCGATTTTCGCTGCAAGCACACCCCCAGCCTGCGCCGGCATTACCTGACTGTACATTCGGATAGGAAAGAATTGAAATGGAGATGCCATGTGTGCAAGTACATTGCCTGGTGCCAGAAAGCCCTAGACCGGCACTTGAGGATCAGGCACAGGATAGAGGCGTGTGATGTCGATACCGATTCCAAAGCTTCTACTGCCGGTCCTGTAGCTCAACCAGATGAAGTGAACCTCGCTGCAGAGGAGATTTCCAAGATCATGGAGGAGACCGGTACAGAACAGACTTTGATCACGGTGAATGACTTCGAAGCATCTGATTTGAGTGGGACTAATTTAAGCATAGCAAAGGCCCTGGTGGAGATGTGTCAGGTGGAGAATGCAAATGTTGAGCAGATTTCATCAAATGTTATTCAGCTACAAGAAGGCACACATGACCTTTCTCAAGGGGCAGGTGATACGGCATCCATCCCCCAGGCCACTGAGTGTATTGTGAAAATTGAAGGCCCAGCCGACTGGGATGGCTGCAAAGAGGTGACTGTCGTGACCATACAAGGGAACCATTTTCAATAGTTTTTTTTTTTTTACGTGGTTTTTTGTTTTTTTTTTTAAGTGGTCTAGCATTGTTTAACCCATACAGGGGTAACATTTGGGCTTTGCCACTAACTATCACTATCAGCACAAGTTCATAGTGTTATCAGTAAATGTTTATGATGCTATCTATGGTTATTAAGGCTTTGAATTCCAATTTGCTTCAGGTTATGGGCTTGACATTGTACAAAGCCAAAGAGTGGAACTAGCTCTAACGCCTGTCTTGAGCCCATTGATTTAGATGAGGTATTTGATTTATACAAGCGTTTTCGAGGGTACAGCCATACTACAGACGATAAGCTGATATCTGGCTTGTTTTTATGAAGGAAAATCTATTCTTGTTAAACAAAATTTTATTCATTGCAACTGTGGTGGCCTCTCTCTGTGATCAGCTTGAAAGTGTACTCTTTATATAATACTCTTACGTGTATGTACCAAACATTACATAGCATTAAGATTTAGATAAAGATTGCTACGTCTATCTTGTTGGACAAAGGCATTCTTTGGTGCATAATGGATAGTGAACTTGCACAGAACTTTGCAGTGACCTCTCTCTCTGTTATAGACATGTGCCTCTAGTGCCTGCTACAAGCCCAAGATTACTTTTTTTTTTTTTATCAAAGTCTGATTAGAGCTAATTGCATCTTCATTTTTAAAAAAAAAATTTCATGAGTGAACTTCTATCTGTGTGAGTTTTCAAAGTTAATGAGTGAGCGAAATTTAATCTGTATGAGTTTGCAAATTGTTGGTCTCCATATCTTCTTGGAATGATATCCATTAGTGTATTCTGTACATGTCATTGCAAATGTACGCATAAATTTACATAACATCTTAAGCATGAGTGTTTTACTGCAGATGAAGGTGATTGGCTTCAGTACTGCATACTTTAATGTAAGGAGTGCTCTATATTTTACAGCCATATGAGGGCCTTACCCTCCCAGCAGGAGATTTTTTTTTCTTTAAAAAAAAAACCATTAGAACAAAAATATTTGGCGCTTGAGCTAAAAACTATTTGTAACAATTAAATATCAAGGTAAGTCAAAACATAGCATAGATATATGCATGTTGTTTGATATTATTTCAACATATGACTATCGTGCTAGGTGCATCTTATCTCCTCTTCTACCTTTTTTCATCACACACTGTCCAACAAAGCCACAAAAAAAAAAATTTTGACCTTGCGTGAGTAAATTAAAAAGATTTATAATCTGTCTTCTGTTAACGCTAGCTTCAATGCAAATTAATTAATTATGCATAATGTATTTTTTTCCTTCTCTCTTTTCTTCTGTTCCATCCAAACAGTTTCCTTAAAACCCTTGTTTCTTGTCTTTTATTCAGCAAAAGTTTTGATATACCTGTTGCTGAGTGTCATTTCATTTCTGTGATGTTTCTACCATATGCAACAAAAAATCCTGGTTATTTAAACTCCTTTTTGATCATGTCAGTATCACTGTTTTCCCTCTCCTTTCTTTCGTGGGATCCTTGGTTTGATCTTCTTGCTGGCAGCTGTAAGTGTAACTGATGCAACATGTTTCTATTCAAAACGTTTTCCATGTTTATTTCTAATAGGTTTTTCCCAAGTTATCTACTTTGTGCAAAACTTCAGCTTATCCTCTACAGAGAATGTTTTGTGTTTCTTTGTGTTGCAGTTGTTAGCTTTGCTTTGTGGTTGAAATATCATCAGACTGAGCCAAGAGGAGGATAGGGTAAAAAAATGGGTAAATGCGGTCCAAGGTGATGTTGGTTTTTAATTAAGTGAATTGTTTTCTATTCATTTTGGGATATTACATGAAATCAAATCTGACAGAGTGAAAGAGAAGAAAGAATCCTAACAATTAACATATTGAGAACTTTGATTTATTTAATGACAAATCTGACTTTGGCTTTTGACTTTCTACTCTAGTGTTCGCGTAATACAGTAAATACTTGTACAGTGGAATTCAACAAAGTCAAACTTTCAGTGAAGTTGATCTTATTTTATGATTATTAGGTCTAATACACAGTCCTTTCTTGGTACATTTTGGGCTATTTTTGGTTAACTGTAACGGATAAGTGGATCATGAATGTTTTATAAAGACTGACTTAACAGGAGTTCATTTTATAAAAGCTAAAGGGGATAGTATACTGTAATATAAATAATGGATATAAAATGAACATGAATGGTCAGCAATAGAAATTTCTAGTGCACAAAGGGAATATATTCACGTAAAACATTACAATACTCTTTGTATGATGGCCTCATCTGTCACTTTTTAATGAAGAAAGACGTGGGAGAAATCAGACTTTTCTGTAATATAATTTCAGCAAGGCAAGCTATTTTTATTAGTATTTTTTTGTCAGTGTAATTTTTATTCAAATAAAACACAGAAAAATCTGTTTTTAAAAATCATGTGTTGAAATTACATAACCTGCAAAAAATATATACATATAGATCTACCCAATTTGCATTTTTTTTCTCTTGCCAAATTTATAGTTTTTTGAAGCAAATATTATTCATGTTTAAAATAATTTGAAAAAAGTTGCGGGAACAGAGATTGTGAGCCTGATTTGGAAATAAATTGCTATTGCCCAGTATTTATGTACAGTTGTTGTATTGTGTTTATGATCTTCTCTCAAATTTTGGGGGAAAAAATTTCTTTTTAATTTTGAAGTTAATAATAGTAAAAATATATTCCCATTATATATATATTGTTTTTTTATGATAAGTTAACTGTCCAATGTGTATTAAAAAACTATTATTTTCAAAGCATTGCTCAATTTTTTTGTATGCTGACATTTAAAAACTTGTTTTGTACCTAAAAACTAAATCCATTCAAATGCTTTTGTTTTAAAATGAAGTGTAATATGTGCATACAAGGGGTAGTTTTGTATTCTGATATTTTTTGCACTCCCTATTTGTGATTTATGTTGACATGGCTTTTATTGATAACTATTTCATATGATACATTAACATTTTTATTTCATCCCCTTTTTGTCCTCACCACCCCTGCATATGTACTTTAAATCTATGAAAAAAGTGTTTTTAGTCTCTCTTTTGTTCCTCAACTTTTTTTTACAGAATTTCTTATATGAGAACTCCCTCATTATGTAGATCAAATTTCCACTTTTTTATTTGACACATGATATGGTGATGTACATTGATTAGCAGGAGGAAAAAACATGTTACCAGGTACTACTACAAGTTGACTATCGGCTATCAGAAGAGGGCTGCAAAAAAAGTATTATATATATGGGCCCTACTTGGACATTAATTTGTATATATCTTTTAAAAAAGTCCCTTGGAATGCAAGATCTATGCTGCATTGCAAAAATGTTTATACATGTATTATTAGATGTTTTAAGAGTTCTCCTGAGGAATTTTGTCACAATAAATCTGCATTCTCATTTTGCCTCTTCAAATTGTATGCATCATGCATGTGTACCTGGGAGATTTATTTTTTATTTTCTCTAACTTCAAGTTTTAATTAAGTAAAAGCGGTTAAAGTAAAGTTTCCAATATTTAGACTTAGGCATACACTGTGAACAAGAGTGTTTAGCTCGAACATTCAAAGGGAAATCCCCAAAGATGTTTGAATCTGACTCAGAGTAAACACATATACCTGATGTCATTTAGGACAATGATAAAGATTTAGCATTACACTATTGAAACCTGGCTCCTGGCAATTAATTTTTCAATATTGTTTCTGTAGCAAAGAAAAGCTTTTTTTTTTTTCGGTTTCACATAAAACTAGATTTTTAAATGATGTTTTAATAGAGATTAAGATAATCATGAAAGATATGAAATAAACAGAACAATTTAGTATCAGGTCGGAATGTGTGCATTGTGAGCTTATGTGTGTGCAGCAGCCTCACAAAATGAGAGTCGAGTTGCAGGTCTGCATCACTGAGATTAATATTGAGCTTAAGAAGTAAAAATTCCCAGTTCCTTTATGTAGAGTAAGTCTATAGCAGGTCTACAAAAGTTCTACACATAGACAGGTGAGGAGTTTCATTAAAAATAAAAGTCAGTCATGCAATAACGCAACTCATCTTGTGATACTGCTACACATATGGCTAGTATCACAGTATCCATAATGCAGAGGCTTACAAAGAGTAAGTCTATAGCAGGTCTACAAAAGTTCTACACATAGACAGGTGAGGAGTTTCATTAAAAATAAAAGTCAGTCATGCAATAACGCAACTCATCTTGTGATACTGCTACACATATGGCTAGTATCACAGTATCCATGATGCAGAGGCTTACAAAGAGTAAGTCTATAGCAGGTCTACAAAAGTTCTACACATAGACAGGTGAGGAGTTTCAACTTTCATTAAAAATAAAAGTCAGTCATGCAATAACGCAACTCATCTTGTGATACTGCTACACATATGGCTAGTATCACAGTATCCATAATGCAGAGGCTTACAATGTAAGATTTTGCAAAGAAAAAAAAAAAACGATGTCTCTGTCACAATTCTATCAAAATATATGCAACTATAAAGATTGTTCTCTTAATAGCTTATTAATTTTTAAAGCCATATAAAGGGATTTATGTGTATATGTTGTTAATATAACTTTGCAATGTGAATAAGGAGTGGAAAGTGAGATTCCAATGTGTAATGGTTACTAATACAAATAAAAAAAACATATATATGAGGTCTTGCCAACTTAAAAACTGCTTTCTTTTTGTTTTGTTTCCTAAACTTTGTTATAATTGTTGTCCATGGGTCTTTCAAATTAAAAAAAATGTAATGAATTGACTTCTGCTGTTGGTACGAAGTAATGAGGACGTAAACAGATAGCAACTGAAATTACATACAAATGCTTAATAGTTGTTGGTACATCAGTTTATTCATAAAACTTCCAGGTAGCAGAAAAAAAAGGGCTAAAAGTTCATTATCAACATGACCAAAGAATGGGGCTATCATTAAACATGAAAATGAGATTGTAAAGATGATTATTGATATATTGGGCCTATACCTGGTCCTCTTGATCTAACTAATGTGTGTTGCCAAGAAAGGAGCGGTTGGTTATACGAATAAGAGAAAGTCTATAAAAAGGGGGATCCAAAGAATTAAAAAGTCTTTTGAATAGTTTTATTGTGGTTTTTCCCTCACCTCTCTACATGTATGTACGGTAATATGTTTCAAAGGTATGGCGTCTTGTCTGTCGACCAATACAAGTTAAGAACAAAAGCTTTATTTTTCTTTGAAAAGAATATTGGTGAGGAAAATCTAAATAAAATGGAAAGACCACGATTTTAGAATGGTCTTCAAAAGTCTAATACAAGAGCGCACCAAGTAATCAAAACATCTCTACACAGGAAAAATGTTGCTTTAAATTTTATATTTTTATTTTGACAAAAAAAAAAAGAAAAAGAAAAAAAAGCTGTGACTCACTATACTTGATACATGCCAATATAATGTATGCAGAATATCAATACATGCATTATATAATTATAAGCAATGTTTTTATACATCTTAAGTTCACCATTGTTATCAATTTATGCACAGCAATATGAATCAAGATCCTATTCTGATCAGGCCATCCAATACTACTGTTACTGAATACGCACAACCAATTTGAAACTACTAATAAAAGTTTCTAAATTCATTTAACAGTACACACTGTTGGCAATGTTGCAGTCCCTTGTGGATTAAGGAGTAAAATACTAAAGTGATAAGGCAAAAGCTTTCATTTTTTTTTTTCAGTCCAATGAATCATTTGTTTTCATGTACACGTATTGAGATTTGCATTACAAACAATGTGAATTTCTCCCTTTATCCAGTCATCTCTATCAAAAGTGCAGTTAGATATGAGGCCTACTGGTGACCAAAAAATTAAAAAAAAACAAATCTTATTTATTCGGTGTGCAGGTGCACATTAACAAACACATAAACACATTTACATATATATACACACCCATAATAATAAATCATATGTACTTCTTCAAGTGGAGGATGGATTTTTCCAAGCTATTAATGTTTTGCTGATGATTAGTGTTATAAATAATAAAATACATGTACTTAATTTTAAGGCACTTAACAGTGAAATCCACCTCAAATAAAGCTGTTACAGTGTTAGGCAGTTGTTCAGTTTATCTTAACCATTTCTAAGGAGAAAGATTTCATGATGTGAGTCAAGGGGGGAATAACTATGTTGGCCATGGACCATTTTGTTATTTATAAGAGAGGCCTACAGGCTCGTTAAGTTGTTTATAATTGAAAATACCCAAAATATAACTTTTAACTCAAGACATAAATTATATTAAAATTATTATACTAATACATGTATAGTCTATGCCTCTCAAAGTAGGCCTATATAAAATCTAAGAAGACAAATTATACAAATAATTCTGTGTCACTATTTTCCTTCCTTACATTTGACTACTCCTAGCACTAGAGTTAAAAATTGAAAAACAATTGCCTCAGAGAATCAAATTTTCAAATACATGTATTGGTATTTTTATTCATTTTAAAAGCATCCCATTACTTTTTTAAAAAATGGCTGACAGTTGAGAAAATTTGATTTTTTATTCAAACATTGTCAGCAGAGGCAGTGTTGTAAAGATTTACCATAGTGTACTCTGTAGTGTAGGCACCTGAGATTATTTCTCTTAAGACCAGTCTAATGAATCGAATGTTGCATACATTTTCATTTTTTAAAAAATTTTTTTATGTGTGTGTTTCTTTTCACTGTTTTTTTTATCTTTTCTCCGCAAAGTATTTATTAAGTTGAAAGCGACATATCCTGGCACAGAAGTACCATAGTTTTCTCTGCTGAAACCAATAAAAGCTTATCATAAGCAGGTTGTGAATGCACACATGATGTTAACTTTAACCCTTTTAAATGCCACTCCTACTTCTAACTTATTAAGTTATTTTAATTGGACTGGTCTCAACAAAATGGGAAAGAGGCACTCAAAAAAAAAAAAAAATTGCAAATAACAGAACAGATTGTAAACATAACCAACATTTTATTTTTTATTTAAGCAAGTTCATCTTCACGGAAGCTGCAGCATTTGAAAAATGTGTAGTGTCCCCATAAAATGACCCCTCCGCCCCCCTCCACTCCAACTCCAAAGAAATTTGGATTCAATATATTGCAGTGTTCAGAGTATCAAGTTTAGTCTGTAAAACATCAAACGAGAGAAATCACCAACAATGTAACAGTACACTGGCCTTGAAAAATAATGTTGAGACTGAGAGCATTTCAGTCTTAGATACATGTATTGAGTTTTAAGTAGTACTTGTACTAATTTACAAACTTACTACTCCCAAGTTCTCTTAAATCACAATATCAGTTCTCCTTTGGGAAAAAAGAAAGGGCACTATTAAAGTACATGTACCAAAAAAGATATTTTTGCACATCAACTGATGATTATTAAATTCTGTATTGTAAAAAAAAGCTCTTTTTTATTATACTTTTTTCATTTAACAATATCTTGTCAAATGACTGTAAGTAAGTGATAGATGGTTTTTATTATTCCTGACACAAATCATGTCCTTGAAAAAAAAACCAACTCATTCTGAGTGTTATTTATAAAGATCTATTGGGATGTGTTAGGCGGTTATCTTTGGAGTTATGTAAACTTTAGCACCATGATGATTCACAATCAATATTTTAAATTTTGTAAAGAGGCTTTAGAACAAAAATGCATTCATGATGTAAAAAAAAATTATTTTTTAACTAGAGGGAAACACCTCAAATAAACAGACTGATTTATATGATTAGGAGGCTGCTCAAACAAAGGATAGTCCTCTTAAGGGCAACACAACATAAAATATGTCACCCCAGGCTCATAAGATAAATGCTTAAATTATGAAGCAAACTATAGAGGTCAATTATTTTCAAGGGTGGGGATATTTCAATTTCATAATGAAGCAAATCTTTTTTCTTTCCATCAACTGTGTTGCTTTCATCAAAAACAATTTTTCACAAATTCTCTGCTTTTGAGAAATTACTAAATTAGATGAGCAAGACAAAAAACAATGTTTGGGGCATATTCACTTTCCCAGTATTTTTGAGAGTTTTCAAAATGGCAAAAAAAAAAAGTTTTTTTTATGAAGGCTGTATGCTTGTGAATAGAAGTTCAACAAATTGTATTTTTCAAGTACATTTTCATTGCCGAATGCATTGAATTGACTAAATTCCTTCACAGAGACAAAGTGAGCCTGATGTTTGATTTCATGACAGCTCAGGCAAGTTGTCCTGTTGTTTTGTCACAAACAACATACAGTAGATCACATGTAAACCGAAAACGGCTGAACCGAAAAAACGGCTAAGCCGAAAAGAAATTGAAGAGCTTTCTGTTTTTCCTCTTATTCTTTCTTACTAAACATGCAGTAAACCGAAAGCCTTGGCTGCCTAATACTATCGTTAAAGCAAAATAAAAACTTCCGGGAAAGCCCAGTCATTGTCCGACAGACACATAAAAAAAAAATTTATTTTTTTTTACCAAACATTCCCTTCCCTTTCTTTCTGCATTACTCCATGCACACCCAATACTGTTACCGGTACCTGACACTACAGACAGCCAGGCCAGATGTCTGACTAGGTCTACTGCACACATCTGCCCATCCCTTCTCTTCCACCACTCAGTTATGCAACGGGACCGTGCCAGACACTCCCTACATGTCTAGGTCCTGTCAGCGCTAAGCTAGGCAAACACTGTTGCATCACAGCTGGTAACAAAGCCATCTCTTTTGTTGAGAACTTCAGAACCGGAAACATAGGTGATGATTAAATTGTAAAAGTAGAGGCTTCAGGACCGGAAAACTTACTTAGGCAATGATGAAATTGTGAAAACTCTATTATTCCACACCTATAACAGGCACAAGATCCTCATAACTGAAAAGGAAATAGAAGGAAACAGAGAAATGGATACAAAAGAGAGAAGGCTATGAGGATAGGCGTGTTCATTCACATTGTGGTGACGATGGGTGGGATTGATTTAACTTAATATTTCGGAAGCTGGTCACTCTCCTTTATTAATCTTACTTATTTAATGCCCTATGCTTAGACCAAAATAGAAATCATACTCCCTAAAATTTCGGTTTAAATGTGTTCCACTGTATAATAATTAACATAAGAATATAAAGGAGTAATAAAAAAAGATACCGAGGACAAAAGTTAAGAATAAGTTCCCTGAAATAAATCTTTCAAATTTTCAACATTAAACAGAAACAAAAAAAACATCAAACACAAGAGATCTGCTTAAACATGAAAGTTTTAATGAGCATGATATTGATTTTAAATAAATAATGATTTATAAATACGATACTAAAAATATTGTATTGTAAATTATTATCTTATTTCAACAAGGCATACACTATTTACATGCTATTTATTTAGGCCTTTATGATTATATTTACATACCAGTTTAATACAATGCATTGCATAATCATTGGATGGAATGCTTATCACAGTTGAGCATCTAGGGTTAAAAACAAAAAAAAATAAAATTTGAAGTCCAAGCATAAGTGTAAAGGAAACCCCCTTGCTAAAAGTCCATATCTGACTCTTCTGAATCCCATCCACTTGTCTCCACTGCTGCCGTCTCAAAGTCAACCTCCACATTGTACTGAAAATCTGGATCACCCAGCTTCTTTCTCTTTTGTTCAAACGATGTATCCATGATCAGCTTCTTCCGCTGCAAAGTTTCTGCATCAACCTTGTTAAGGTTCTCCTCAGGATTGATCGTATCCATGGCATTGTTCCGAGCTATACTTGCCTCAAGACTAAGGCCAGAGAGCTTGTCCTTTATGATGGTCAGCAACCTTTGGAGCTGCGCTGTGGAAAGAAGCCGCACAAATCGTGCATGTCGCGGGTTAGATGTCAAGTCCTCTATAATGCGGTCTATGCCTGTGTTTTTGTTGAAGTTTCTTAATGGCATAGATCTGCGGCGGAGCTTACCCGTCTTCCAGTCTTTGTAACTGAGCACCAGGGTAGGAGGTTCAAACCTCACCCCACATTTCATAACTTGAAGTGTATCAGCCATAGTGCACTATCAGCATGAAGGATACCAATTGCCAGACTGCTCTGAGATTCAGTGAATATTTTTCCCTGCACCAAAAAAAAATTATAATAATTTAACAAATGTAAATTTCAATTTGAAACGAGACAAAACGATCAATGGCCCTTTAATAGTAGTAAACTAAATAAGGAAATAGTGGGCAATATCTTACTTACATAGATAAGGGTCAGTGAGATAAAACTGCATCCCACATGCACACCTCTTAGGGAAACAGCTTCATTTTCTTGTCTACCCTTGATTATGTACATGTATAATTTGATGACAGCAACTTACAGTACTTAGTTACAAGTAGTTTGTGACAACGCACAAGCATCAGATATTATTAATTAATCGTTAACTTCTTAATAAATTGCTCATGATACAACAACAGAATTCCTTTAAACCAAAAATGATTCAGAAAATTTAAAAAGATTGTGGGTCAATTTAGGCCTAGTCTTAGACCCATGGCAGCCATATTGGTATCGTTTGACTATGGGCGATTCCAACAAATAGTATTGAACTACTCAAGTAGTCGGTATTTGTATATATATAATCTCCCAGCCCTGCCTACACGACTGTTCATAACCGCAAGTTCATCGAGATTTGTCTGCTTGGCGAAGAAATTGTGTTTTATACAAATTTTGTCAGTTACAATTACTTGCCATTAATTTATTTATCATGAAACATAAATAAAATTGGTAGGCCCTACCATCGTAAATGTCATTTCAAGCTGTGTAAAACAAATTTATTTTTAAATTCAGTGCAGTTTGTATAAACACAACGAGGTGGGAGGAGGGGAAGGGGGCTGAAAGTCCGAGATCACTATCTTATTTTTTAGCAAGAAAGTTACAAAAAATTTTTAGCGGGGACTAAAGCCTGAGATCACTTTCATATGAAAAATTAGATAAGAAATAAATTGTGAGCGGGTTCTGAAAGCCTGAGTTCACTTTTGCATAAAAAAATCGGAGTTAAGAAATTTTTGGGGGCGAGGGACCAAAAGTATGAGATCAGTTTCATATGAAAAAAAAAAATTGAAATAAATAAATTTGGGTGGGGGCTAAAAGCCTGAGTTCACTTCCAAATTTAAAAAAAAATGGAGATAAAATATAAATTTTTGGCAGGGAGCTCATAGCCTGAGATTACTTCTACATAAAAAAAAAACTAGAGGAAAGAACAAATTTTTTTTACGGGGGATCCCAAAGTCTGAGATTGTGAGTTTCCAAGCTTTAAGGTGATACCCGATTTGCCGCGTTTCTCCTATTTATAGTATTCAACATAAAGGATTGAAGACGGATACCTCTGAACCGCTCGATCTGTCATTCTGAACTCATTTCCAACCAAAACAGTAGCGGAATCACGGCGCAATGTATTTGATACTTTTGAGTTTGCTGAAGAGAGTGATGTTGAGCCATATGAGCAGGTATCAGATGATGAAAATGAAAATTATTTCCATTCCCAATCGTTTCAAGAACATTAGTTTTGTTCAACATAAAATCTTGTCCCCGAACTTAAGTGCCCATCCGATCTCGAACTCTAGATCTAGAGATCTAGATTTAGAATCTAGACTAGATCTACTATCTAGAGATTCTAGGAGGTGCAGGATCCCCACCAAATCCTTGAAATTTTTTTCAAGACCCCTATTCACAAGTTCAAAAAGTCACCACGCATAAAAAAAAAAAAAAAACAGGCTGTATACGTAAGTACCGTACTCTTAGACATATTTTGTCTATTATTCTTCAATCAACACTTAAGGTAACATAAAAGATATTACTATTTATTTTAGTTTGACATCTAACCTCTTGAAATTCTTGATACCTGTTGATTAAAACAGTCTCTTTTGATAAATATTCTATAACTTCTTCATCCAGAAGGGCCTTGTTTATCCATGTCACTCGGAGGAAAGTGCAATACAGGTATCCCCTACAATCCTCCTGTCAAATATAGTATGTGTGTGTGTGTGTGTGTGTGTGGGGGGGCTAGATGGATTTGTTTTTCTCCTCTATTATGTTCCAATCCTATAATTGTATTACTAATCACAACATTTAAAGCACTTTATAAATATTATACAAATGACTATTTACAGGATGCCTTTTCCAATCCTATAGTAACTTTAAAGCAGCCTCCTTCTCCCCAATCTTCTTAGAAATCGAGGCAATCTCTTCCTCTTTCTCATAGGCTGCTTTTCTGAGGGCATTAGCTGATGACAATGTAGACTTCAGATCTAGCTCGAATCGGGCTTGGTTATAAATGTGTATCTCGATCTAATATCTAACCCTAACAATAATTTGTGTGCAGATCTAGACTCAAGCAGGAAACAACATAGAGAGAGAGAGAGAGAGAGAGAGAGAGAGAGAGAGGTTCAAAAAGACTTGATGACAGATAGAATGAGAGAAAGAGCGACAGAAAGTCTGTCAGAGAGAGGGATGCAGAGAAAGACACAGAGCGACTGCAATAAGAAAATATCATGGAAAAGTTCATGAAAAGAGACATTCATATCGATGTTAATAACAAATAAATATAATGAGAAGGATAGATTTCATAAGGATGGCAAAAGCGCGCTCGAGAGAGAGACAGAGGGGGTGGGACGTGGGGGGTAGTTAGTTTGGTTGACTTTAATGCACTGGCTTAACATACCAATATTGTAGAGCTATTAAAAAAAGCAAAAAAAAAAAAACGATATAAGCAGACCCAGGCACTTGGTTAGTATTATGAAAAGTATAATTTTTTTTTTTTCATGTTAGGCAGTTTGTATAGACCATCGTTTTTACTGTTTCATCCTACTTTAGTGTGTTAAAAGCATACACAGTCGGCACCTCAAGTTTCTTTGATAATAGTTCAAAGGCTGACTAGAGGATTAGGGAACAACCTTTGATTTCTTTGATCTTTTGCGACATGGTGGACTTCTTACACTAGGCCTAGTACTGCATCTGCGAATACAACCATAGTTTGCTTATTTGCTTTTTAATACATTGTATTTTTTAGACACTTCTCTGTTGGGGGGGGG
>BLXT01004324.1:165136-177624 GCA_019648995.1 Plakobranchus ocellatus | reverse complement strand
GGGGGGGGGGGGGGGGGGGGAAGGAGGTGGATAAAAGGCGGGGTTTTTTTCTTCTAAACATTGGTTAGGATGATCAGGCATTAGAGTTACAAGTTGCGGGCAAGAAAGGTATAGACTAAACCAAACAAATTAGACTGAATATAGGATTATTGAATAAAATAAAGCATAACATTGGCAGGTCTGCTTCTGATGCTAATAATAATAATAGTGAAACGTTTTCATTCACGCACTGACACAAAGCTTTCAGCCAGCCAACACAAAGGTAGAGTGGAGAGTCAAATCACGTCAAAACGCACGCCTGCATTGTCTCCTAAGTTAGCCCAACGGTATGCATGGACTGCTCAAGGCGAATGATAAAATTGATAGCACTTGGCAGTGCTGCATAGGAGTCGAAAGTTACAGGTATTGTAGGATCAGCTCCGATATCTCGTCAATAGGCCCAAGACCTATCAAAGAGAGAAAAAAACTACAGCACGTTACCATACAAGTAAAAAAAAGATCAAAAGAAAATCGGATTTTAGAGGGTTAATTTTGTTTTTTCCCGACCTTTTCCCCCAGTTCCCGACCCATCACAAAATTCCCGACTTTTTCCCGACCCAGTGGGGACCCTGGAGGTGACCGAGGTTGAAATTTCTTTCTAGAATGTACATTTGAATTTCGAGTGAAAAAGCTAGGTCTAGTTACAATAATAATGCAATAAATCGTCATATCGGGTTTCTTTAATTCTAGATCTACTCTGCTCACTCGCCAATGACCCATGAAGGTGAACGGTCAAATTAAAGACTTCATGATTCGGAGTGTAATAGATTTAGATTTACACTAAAGAACCAGTTTGGATAAAATGATTTTTAATTTTCGGTGACAATATTTTTTTCCAAATGTAATAATTTTCTCAGATTATAGATTTTGTAGATCTGCTTTTTATGGGTCTCTGCTGCCTGGGAACGCTTTCCGAAAATGGGAAATGCGTGGTATTTTCTAAAAATCGTAAAAAATCAACCACAACACTAAAAGAACTAAAATTAACACATTTGTAAAGCTCTGAAATACCAAAATATGCACAGTAAAAATGAAGTTTCTACTACAATTTAGTAAAGCACTAGAATTTTTTAAAAACTGACTGAAATGGCCAGTTTTGAAGCACCGGTGGGCCTTGAAATGACCAGGGCCTGGTGAGTTAAAGCTTGAGTTCACTCTCACATAAATAAAAACGGAGATAAGAAATAATTTTTTGGCGGGGGACCGATAGTCTGAGATCACTTCCACATTATTAGTAACAGAGGTAATTTTTTTTGCGAAAGGGCCACTGCCTACCTAAGCCGCAAAGAGACTGCGTGAACTCCATTTATGAGTACCTCTATGGCCATTACCGACTACTGCTCAAATTGCCCATAGTCAACGATACCAATATGGCTGCTATGGATGTAAGCAGCTTACGACGCGATACTACACGTTTACCAATTTTTTACCCCCTCACATCGAAAATGAGGCTTAGTATGACAAAACACCATTCATGATTTTGTCTTCAGCAACACTTTTTGAAATCAGAGGCCTAAAAGCATGCAAAGCAATCAGCCATTCATTTCACCACTGTCCTATCTCCTTTGCTTTATCTTCGGCTATAAATTATTTTAAAAGAAAGCAAATTATCATTACTTCAGGATGTGCTTCTGTTTTGACGTTTGGTTTTGTACCTTCAACCCATCCAATTAGGCTGTACATTAAAGAGCTCGTAACCTACATTATATCTTTAAACTAAAACAGTTAAAATAGAGTGGCTATTTAAAAATCTGTTTCTTGGCTCTGCATATGCCTAATCTAAGATCTGCAATCCAGAGTATGGGATCTAATCATCTAGAGCTAGATCTCCCTTGGGTTCATAGGAAGAAATAACGAAAGGTTTAATGTTGGTACATGTACATGAATTGTTAGGAGCTCGGCAGAGAGCATCCAGAATTTGATTCGGTAATCGTCTCCCTTATCTGTACGTTTTGAAAAGACACTGGAAAAGCGAAAAAAAAATATAAAGTTGATGGGATTTGAAATGTAATAATAAATATAATTATACAAAAAGCAATAATATTTATGTTTACTTACTTATTTATTATTTGTTGTTTTATTTTAGATTCCTTACAGTAGCATTTTAGGTAGCAATTTTAAGAATTGAACTGTAGAATTGTATTTTCTTTAAAATAGGCTTTTTATTTACAACAGTCGACGCATGCGCTCTTGACGTTAGATTTGCCAAGATGGCGGAAAAAGTCAGAAAAATGGAATCGGACAGTAATGGGTTTTAATCTTTAGCATTTTATTGATTAAAAAATCATCTCAAGAGATCTTCAGAGGGCCAGATTTTAAGGTATGATTATATGAGCTGGTAGATTTTTAGAAAAACGTAAATCAGAAGCCGTAAATCCAATAGCTACAGATCCTATTCATAGCAGGCCAAGCTAGATCTAGCCCGAAGTTTTGAAAGTCTTTAAAAAAGAATTGAGATCTAGATATCTAGATCTAGTATTTTACAAAGCTATTTCTCTCGAAGGCCCACTCTCTTTGAGGGAATATGATCTAGGTTTAGCAAGACTTATAAACGTGCTCACAACTGAAAGTAAACGTGATGAAAATAAGATTATACTACTATTCAATCTGCCAATTCACAGTAGATCTCTAGAATCTAGAGCTTTTAAAACCATTTAAAGAGGCGCAAAGTAAATTACAATTTCTTGAGACCATTTCTGACTTTATTGCAGCATTGGATGTGATCAACTAAAACTCAGTTGTCATTATCCATGGTGATCAATTTTACTCACTAAAGATTTGGGCAAAATTATTTGAATTGGTAAAGTTTTAAAATTGACAAGTTCATTTCATAATTAGGCTGGCCTCTTACTGGAATATTGCTATGTGCACACAATCAGAAATCTTTCTTTCGTTTTGATAGATCATTATGAATTATTTTTGAAGCCAACTTTTTTATTTCTAGTCAGGCCTATAGGTCTACTATAAAGCCACGAAAGCAATGTTGAAACTATACTTAATATAACATCACAAACTGAAAAACTAATAAGGACAATGATTGTTCAATCTCGCTTAGGTAAACTTTGCACTTGGCTAGATATATGTGTGAATCGGGAACTGAATACATTTTTAATGACAGATTTTGGTTGAATTTTTATAAGGAGTCATGATTATCAGTTTTTCATTTGATTTCTATACTTTTTTAAGCATGAAAAGTTTTAAAATCACGATTCAAGCACTTTAGCTTTTTCCTCATTGTCTTAGCTAACAAAAGATTCGAAGTTGTCTAAAATCACTGAGATTTTCTTGATTCAAACATTGTAACCTCTTTAAACATTGATTTTTAAAGCAAATTTCTTCAAATTGGATGCACTTTTCAGCAGTGTTAGTTTTGTTTCCCTTTTATTATGTCATGACCTAAATTATCAACCCATAGATTATCCTCATCCCCAAGCTGGAAAACCCTTGGGTTATAAATCTAGATCTCAATTAACAGGTTTTTGAAGACTAGTGTAAGGAGGATTGATAACTTGATGAATCAGTCTCATTTAAAAATTGTGTGTAATGTGAGACACTAGGGCTATTTGCCAAAATATCAAGACAAAAGGGAATAAGTATTGATTATTTTTTTTGGTAGCAAGCTTTAGCTAGACTAGAAGAGCATGTATTTTTATTCTTTTCAATTTTGATTTTGAAAAGCTTTTTTTTTTTTTTTTTTTTTTCTTCATTAAATTTCTGTTTGCATCTTCATCCAGATCTAAACTTCTGCTGACAACTGACAAGCAGCTCAGGCAAAGATGTGGCCAATGCTGTTGGACCACACAAGAGATGAATCCAAGAGGATTCTGCGACGACTGGAACTTGAAGCCTATGCCTCAATCATCTCTGTGTTTAGAGCTCAGGGTGATTTATCAAAGGATAAGAAAAGCATTTTGCAAGACCTTCAGCAAACTTTGAGGTTAGTTTATAATCTGTTCTAGCTCATAGCATCTCAGTATTGTGGATGCTCAATGGTAATCTAGATCTGAATGTGTTTTGTATCTCATGTCACAAAGCATTATAGTGTATCTTTTTGTAAGGTTTCAGGGTAAAACAATCTCTGATAAACCATTGCTAAAAATTTGCAACAAAGAAAAAGATGCAAGAATTAGATCTATTGATTTTCCTCCACACATTTTCATATTTTCTTACCCCTGTGTAACATGTTGATAATCTCCAAAGCTGAGAAGATAATTTTACCAAGTGAATAAAGATCTAAAGGTTATAAGTTTATTATCTTAAAAATTAACATTTGAAGACGTATATCATGTAATGTAAATTCATAACTCTCAAAAATGTCATCTTCTTTTGTCATGGGATCCATTGCATGATGTTTCTTATTTTTTATTGTTTGTTTTTTAAATCCGAGATCAAAGATATGGAAAAAATTTTTGTGAATTTGGGCCTTAAATACAGTTTACTGTATCTGCATCATATTGTCATCATGCAGTTTTGCGACTGTAGTTGCTGAAATTTTATTTCTCTCCTGGTTTAATCATAGCCAAAAATGCAGTTATTATTTTTATTACTACATGGGTGGACATAATCTTAACCTATTTAATTCTCTATTCTCAATAATAATACATTTTTTTTTTCATTTTTAATGTAAGAATATTGACTAGTCTGACTCAAAAAAAATTGGATGATACCCACGATATTCTACCAAAAGTCATTGATGATGGACAGGAAACTTTTCTCACTTTTATCTCGTATTATACTTTGATCGGTTTTGTGATTGAAAAATCTGCTTCTGTAAATGGAGAAGTTTGTACGAAAATGCACTTTGGTTTATGATAGAAAAATCAGTGATGGAGGTAATTAAAATTGTTCTGATTTACGGAACAAAGTGAAACAACCTTTTTTTTTTTTGTTTAGATAGATTGTTCAGGTCAGTATTAGAGAAAACATTGTCCTATGTCTATGTAGTCTTTATAAAAAAAGTTTTTAAAGGATTTTTTTTTTCTAGTGAAAAGAACTTAAAGCTGTCACATTTGACAAATTTGAAAAAAGAAATACAAACTTTTGCGTCTGTTGACTCTAAAATTGAAGTTGTAGCTGAGGAACAACAAATATAAAGCAAAATGCCGCATAATCCTGCTTTGGAAAATAAATTTTTAAATGTGTTAAATATTGTGTTTGTTTTCTTACAGTATTTCTACTGAGAGACACAGAGCTGAAGTTCGTAGAGCTGTGAATGATGAAAAGCTTGCGACTATTGCTGAGAAGTAAGATTTAAAAAATGGCTATTAGAACCATGTGTTTTGAGACCAGCCCTGAGTCAATTTGCATTTACCTTTTGATTAAGAAAAAAATTTTTTTTGTAACTTCATCTTTTAATTGCTTTTGCAATTCATAGAATGTAGTTCAGGCTCTAGAGTGGTTTTAAACCCTTAAAACGCCAGTTGAATCTCATTTGAAATTGATTTTTTTTATTGAGGTTTAAAAAACTGTAACTTTTCTTTGACTCAAGCTACACTTCTCTGCCTATTTTATCTACCTCTATTTGCCTCTTGGTTTCATTTCCTTATGTTGGATTTGACAACCTGCGTATATTTCAGCATCTCTGGCTCAATGGGTACATCTGAGTGGCAGGTGGAGGGCAGACGTCTAGTACCTTTAATGCCACGTCTTGTGCCGCAGACAGCTTTTACTAGCACAGCTAACCAAGCTGCAAGTGCTATGATGGAAAAGAATGCTACTCTTCCTCCACCGGCTAGCACGTGTAACAAAGATGGTGAGTCAAAGTATCAGGGCAATAGAACTGGATTTTTTATGCAACCATAAAGCAAATTACTAACCTTGCACATGCTTGTCAACATTTACACTTTTAGGTAGGATTTATCTCCTAGACAGCACTACATTAAAAAACAAAACGTATCAAAACTTGTGGTGCCAACGATGCTTACTAATAGGATTAAAAGTGTCAAATGGTGATGTACAGGAACTGCCCAACATTTACACCAAAAAAAAATATAATATTAGGCAAGAATGGTTCTTAAACAAAATAAAAGTTGAAATGTCCGTCTACATTGCATATTCCTTAGACGTCTAAATTTTAATTGATGCACTAACAGTTACCAACCTTAGCGTTGTTTATCTTTCATATTATCTCTTTCTCTCTATATATATGGCTCTTTCACTTGCTTGCCCTTTAGAAGACGTAGAACTTCGATGTTAATGAATCCACGTTCACCTTTCAATTTATGAGTCTTAGGATGCATCTTATAGCTTAAATATCTTTCGCTGCAGTTATGCTTTATTTTTTCTTTTCTCAGCTTGCTTTCATTTAAAATAAGTAGGACTCAAATCCTGTTCTTTTAATTAATGATTTTATGATTAATTCATCTAAAATTATTTTGAGCTGTTTAAAGCATGTGGTACACGTTATCTTTATTGCCAGGGCCAATAGCTGTGCTTCCAAAAACTTCACGCGCCTCTAGCCCATCTTCAAATGTTGTGGTCTTGCCAAGTGGCACATCCATTCATATCAAGGGTAAGATAAAAACAAAAATGATCATAATCATCGTCCACGTAAGCTCTTCAGAAATATTTGAACAGCTCACACTGAAAATGTAGAAGCTTTGATAACAGCAAGAAATGTGCTGCTCCTTGAGCTGTAAAGTATAATGCTTCCTTAATAAATGATGTGCCATTCCAGCCTTTTTCTATTTGGTTCCTTTTTCTTTAGTTCAAAATATGATGGTTATCATATAGGCTTCATTTGTGTATAGATTTAAACTACCTTGCATGAAGCCAAGAATGCAGGATCAAGAAGAGGAAAAAGATCTGGGTACAATATTTTTTTTTTTCAAATTTACAGATGTATAAACTTCCATTGAATATCAATATAATTGGTTCAGGGAAAAAAAGTGTCACAGAAAATGTAAGCTTCAGTTGTGCATTAATGTATGATCTGATAATATAATCTGCCGTGTAATTTTTCAGGGATGCTTAATCAAGAAGAAGAGGAAGATCTTGGCACAGTGGCAGCCAGACGTTCAAGCCAACGCAGCCTGTCAACGGACAGCCAGAATGCAGCCTCGTCAGTTTCCACTCAGACTCCCCGTGTGACATACACCACAGCCTCTAGTACTGCCACAGGGTCCTCGCCTGTCAAGATAACCATTAGCAAGAGTCCTCAAGGGCGGCCCATCAATGTCCAGTCAGGTTCTCAGCCTCCAAAGGTGTGTCTGGCAAATTGCTTTGACGAAATCCTCTTTTTTTTTTTTTTTTGCTCTGTGTTGATGATTGATGTTACATTACAAGGCCTGCCTATTTGGCCTTATTTTGGTGCAATTTAAATTTCAAGTGATCCATATTGTGTCTAGCATATCCCTGTTTTTTCACTCTAGATGTCCCTATCAGACCATTTTCAAGTGCTAAGTAGGCTTGCACTGCTAGGAATCTAATGAGTCTAGACTTAATTTGTAGGCCCAAATATCCTATGTCAGTGGATTCAGTTATCCTCGTCGTGTCCTGATATTTTCATGTTTAACTTGTTTTGACCATCTCTGCCCAGGACAATTGCTCAGTGCTGATCCATAATAACAATTTGCAATGTGAGGTGATTTTTTTTTTTTTAGTAACAAACTTTAAAGAATGTGCAGGGACTTTGAATGTCTTTTCTAGGAAATTTTCCATGTTTTTTCACCAATGTTTCAAACAGTCTTGATCTAGTGTTGTTTTTTCCCTATATAAATTTCATTCCTTTCTTTCTGCAAAAATTTACAAATTATGAAGGCATCTTTGTTTAGCCTGCTTGCTCTCCAAAGTTCTATTAAGCTCTTATATTGTGTAGGTGATCCTGGTAACAAGTTCAGGCCCTGCCACAACGGTTGTTCAGCGGTCCATGTCAGTGCCAGTGATGCGTAGCCAGCCCAGCCCTATGGCGTCGGCGTACCCAGGACTCCCTGCATCAAGCGGCACTGGAGTCGGCCCTGGAGCCATCTCAACCCCTCGCTCATCAGTCCTGGTATCTGGGACACAGGTGTTATCAACTGGTGCAGCCCAGGTTGTGTCTGCGTACCCTGGAGTGGTGACCACCGCCTCTGGTGCGAGCCTCGTTTCCACCACAGGTGTGTACATGTGCATGTTCTTCTTATAGTAAAGGGCATTAGGTGGTGTAAAATAAAGTTTGCAGATTACCTTATTCAAAAATAAGTCAACTAGTCTCTCACAAATTTGTTTTTATAAATTATTTAGGTGTTACAAAATTAATTGCTTGACAGTTTGAATTAATCCTCTGTGTTCCTAACTAATTTTTTAAATTTATATCCTCAGTGACAATGCCTACATCATCGTTTGGAGGCAACCCTGCCTTGCTCAGTCCATCTCTGCAAATGGGTCTGGGTAAGGTCAGACCACGGATTGTCCCACGGCAACGATATCCAGCCATGGTTGTAAGTGAAGTCTGCTTCCTAGAATCTTATTAGTTTGTGAACTTACTTTTATTTTAGAATATAGCCATGAAAACATTTAAGCAAGAAACTGTGGAGCTTAAATATGCTTTTGCTACATGTAACCCACATCAGAGCAGGTTTTTACTTAAGCTGTGTCATATTTTTACATCAACTCTTTATTAATGGCTGCATTACACTTTCACTGTAAAAAGTGTTTGTAAGTTGTTTATGAAGCGACATGGTTCTCTCTGTATCTGTAATCATGCACAAAAATGAATTGAGGCCAAAGACAACTTCCATGTCATCTACAATCATGGATATCAATGAAAAAATCATTGTAGTTTCTAAGTTCCTTGAATCTACCTTTTATTAGTCGCCTTTTGAAAAAAAAAATCATAGCCTTAATAAGTCCATTTCTTGAAATTTCTAGCTATGTCTGTTTAACTCAACATACCACAGTCTCCTCCTCCACAGCCTCAGCATCAGAAACCCGGCGTTGTTTTGCCGATGGGCCCACAACTTGTGTCTCCCCTACCTCAAGCTGTCTCCCTAGGGTCTGCGGCAGGATCAGGTGCTGCAACCCCAGGGCCCCCTCACCAGGCACAGTACTCGTCTGCTGGTATTCAGGTGAACCAACTCCCCTCTAGCTCTGCACTGCACGCCCACAGTGCTGGGGTCCAGGTCAAGACCCTCAACAAACCCACGATTCAGATCAAACAGGAGGGAGGTAATTTGTTTAAGTCTTTCTGTCGTATGAAGTGATCATCAAATGTATTCCTTTAGTCTTCTCTGATATTAAGTTGATGCATTCATAAACAATTTTTTTTTTTAATTACTGAAATTCGAAAGGGGTGCAACATTAATACAGGTGGCTGTATAAGTTTCAAATATGAAAAAGGAATGGGGATTGTGTGGATATATTGCACATTTGCATATTTTCTTTTTTAAACTAAGTACACATTTGAAGCAATCTCCTAAGGTCTTAAAGCTCTAATCTGATGTGTGTCAAAATAATTAAAATTAGTATCAAGAAATGTTAGTCCCTGTCTCTGGTATTATAAGTAACAGAAAAAGAAAAAAAAAACATTATTTTAAATGGAACCCTCCTGTGCTTCAGTTTTTCTTGGTGTACAAATTAGGATGTCCATAGTCGCTAGTGTTCATCTAGATCAGTATCATGATGAAGTTCAGATCTCATAAGATCTATTTATTCAGAATTTAAAACTAAGCATAATCTCAAGCATGCTTTGTATCTAATCTGGAGTTCAATCCAGATCTAGAAGAGGGGCAAATTTGTCACACACACATAAATTTTGTCGAATAAGAGTCTTTGATTTCTGTGCTGAGAGATAATTTTAAATCCATCAAAAGCCAGACCTTATCAGGAGAGTTCTCTTTTGATGGAATAGATGGCCTTTTTTTAAAAGTGATAATTTGAGGCAAAATGATATTTTTTTTTTAATTGTATTAATTTTTCACTGAAATTCAAAAGATGATATGGCAACAAAGAGCATTTAGTGAAATATAGCAAAGAACAAGGGCAAGTAAATTTTTCATGCCCCCCCTTTTTTCAAAATTAAATTTTAAATTATTAGATTAAAATCATAAAAATTTTTTTTTTTAAGTTAATAAAATAAACTTTCAAATCTGTGTGAATTCTTTTTTTCCCCAGGCATGAAGATAATCACCCAAGGCAGCTCCAGCAAGATTCTCCCCAAGCCATCTCAGCTGGGCAACTCAAGTGGGCCACCTGTAGTGATGGTCAACACAGGCCAGGGCACTCCAGGCAGTACAACAGGCATCACAATGCTGCCCAGGTCCATCTCCACGTACACAGGTGAGCTTGTGTACTGGTTAAAGAGACACCTATTAGTTTTTCATGAGTATCTTTTGTCTGATACAAGTGCTGATATGAAGGGAACATAATACCAATTCAGTATATCAGTCTTCATAAGTTTCTCTCGCTCTTTACAATTGAATGGTTTTGCTTCAGTTTCAAATGTTTACATAAAGCCCCTAGATATTTTTAGCTATTTTTCTGTTGTGTCAGTGTTATATAACAGTAGTACACTGTCTTGTAGGCAATGGTGTTGTTAACTACACATTTTTCATGCATACATAAATCCTCATCTGGTTTTCCTGGTATTTTATAACATAAAAATTGGTTGCCTTATAGTTGGCTGAGAATGGTAAGTTTTACTTTTAAGCATGAAAGCTTTTACTATTTTAAAGAACATTATGGCTATTCTTTTGTTACTGTACTATTAAGTTATTGAGTTGTTTTTTTTAAAAAAAACTTTGCACTATTTTTCTTCTTTTACTTCTAGCCCACTCTGGAGGCAAGGTGTTGAACATCACCACTCCTGGTGGGCGGGTCATTGCCACAACAACAAAGGCCACCAATGTGGTGACTGTCAATCCTAAGACTCTACACCTGACAGCAGTCAAATCTGGCTCAGGTAGCACAACAGGTAAGCATTCTTTGCAGCTGCCTCTTTTTTCTTATGTAAAATATGTTTAAATATGATGTGGCATGTTATCAGTCGGCCTGTGAAAATATGAGCAGCTCTGTGGAAATATCCAGGGCTCCACTAAATTAATCAGTTCATATATTTAGAAATATTCTGAGTACTTTATGTATTTGTTTTAAGATACTTTCTTTCTTGGAAAATACAGCTTAGCAATCATATACTTTCTCGGAAAAATACAGCTTAGCAATAATAAACTTTCTTGGAAAAGTACAGCTTAACAATAATAAACTTTCTTGGAAAAATACTGCTTAACAATAATAAACTTTCTTGGAAAATACAGCTTAGCAATAAAGCAAAGTATCTAATTTTTTTTTTGTTTGGATCTGAAGCCCTCATGATCTTAAAGGCTTGTAGGATTTGGGAATGTGCAGTGAAATCAAAGTATTTTTAATTTGTTTACAGCAATTGAATTACAAGCTTTTCTCTGCGGAGGAAAAATGCAATTACAAGGTATGATTTCCAAATGCATTAAAAAAAAAAACACCCTACATTTTGAATGCAACCTAATTTTGCAGCATTTGATGTTTGTTTTTTCAAACTTTTTTTCTTTTCCCAAGTGTCGAAGCCAAATGTAATTGTTGTACAGAAGACACAGCATGCCAGATTCCAAAGCCCTCTTGGGGGAAACATCCGCACTGTCACCACATCAACTTTACCTGGAGCCATTGATAAGGTAATACAATGGTGTGTGAACTATGTGCACTAAAATGGTGCTTTTCTCTGCATAAGTATTGACAAGGTGTCATGTGCGATACTGTTTCATCTTTTTCAAATAGATGAATCTAAAAATTTATTTCTTTTGCTTTTGATTTTTCCTAATATTGGATCCAAACATTTTAATTTTTAATGCACTTCACTTCTTGTAATATCTGGGTCGACATTTTTTTTTTTATATTCTTTTCTGCATTAATAACTTGTTTCTTTAAGACAGAAGGCAAAAAAAATAAATGGCAGAAAGTGGATGCAAATTGATAAAACTTGTTGAACTACATTTAGGGTTTTTTGGGGGGGTTAGATTTTAAGTTTTGTTTCCAACAAGAGCAGTCATTGAATTTTTGTTGACAATAATTTTATGGGTCATCTTAGGTTCTGTTTAAATATGACAGAATTGTCAAGCAAGATGCAAATACATACCTTAAGACCGGTCTTGAGTGAGATAATGCATCGAACACTTCTGAGGAAAAAAAAGAAAGAAATGAAGTTGATGTTTCTTTCTTTGAAATACTCTTTTCAAAAAGTAAAAAATTTTATACCTTGGATCAGAAGGCTAAGATGCGCACACATACTACACCTGAGTGAAGTTTCTTGATGCTGACGATTCAATTGTAACCTTACAGGAACTGATGGGTCTGGTCCATCATAAAGACTCCCATGGCCGGCATACCTCAAACCCCACAATAAGCACAGCATCAGGGGCCCGTCCAGGCGAGAGGAGAGTCATCATCACCACCAGTGGTGGTGGAGGAGAGGTGAACAAGGTGCATGCTGGGTGGGAGGGGTG
>BLXT01004324.1:148269-161161 GCA_019648995.1 Plakobranchus ocellatus | reverse complement strand
GGGGCATCGGTGGTACAGTGGTTAGCTAGTCCGCCCTGATATCTCCAGGGACCCTTCTGTTGTGGGTTTGAGCCCCACTACTGGCGCCCTGGCCTGACAGAGGGCTTAAAAGCCTGAGATCACCTTGTGGACTGGCTATATACAAAAACGTAACCCTTCAAATAAGGATGCGACTGGTTATGTTCTGTATGGTGGCCTTGTGACCTATCGATGGTACAATTGCTGTCATTATTGAAGCGGTAAAAATATAGTTGCATTGCTTATCTTAATATAATGATTCATCAATATCATAATCTCAATTCAAATTTTGAAAGGTGACTTCAGGTTATCTGATTTTTACACGTGGCAAGAATTTGTGTGAGTGACTTTTGCTTTAAATGTAACATATCGTCCATTTTTTTTTCCCAGAGCAAGCCATGTCTCTCCTGAACAAAGAGGTGGTGGACCTGACAGAGTCTGACCCCCCCAAGGTGTTAGGATCATCCACCCCAGGCAGCGCTCCTCATATTCAGCACTTGCAGGCCCCTGCTGCTTCTTCAACAAATACCTCAACCTCTGTTCTCCCCCCTGGTCACCCGTCTGCCCTGCCACAGGCCCAATCTCAACCCAAGGTGATAAGCCTTCCAATGTTTCTGGTTTACGTACTTTTACCATTCACTAACTTTTCTTTAATTTTCAGGTGCATTTTGCACTTTAGGCTTTATTTTATTTAATTTTTTTTTCTTTAATTTGTCATACAAGATCCATGGTTGTTAGAGTAAAGATTGATTCCTGCTCTATCGATCTCGCTCAATTTAAATCACTTTTCAGGACATTTGCAGATCTGCCAAGTGTCGCACAAGAAGGGCTCCTGTCCCTCTGTCCAGCATTATAATAAAAAGTGCCTGAAAACTTCTTTGCAATCTTTGATTTTTTTAAAAATCTTGTCATCACTCTCAAACAATTGCTCTCCTCTCTTTCTTTCTCTCCCCTCTTTTCTTCTCTCTCTTTGCATGTCTTTATATTTTTTCCTCGCCTTTGAATCTGTTATCTTCAATTCTTTCTCATCTCATATTTCTCTTTGTCTCTAAATCTCTATCTTTCCCTCTTTCTCCTCTCTTTATCTCTGAATCTCTATCTTTCTCCTGTTCTCTCTCTTTCTCTCTTCTGTAATCTCCTCTCCCTTGATTTGACCTTAATTTTTAGAACTTTTTTCTTATCTTTATTATTGTGTTGGGCATATATTTTTTTTTAACAATTGCAATTTAAACAACTCTCTCTCTCTCTCTATCGCGTTTGCAGGCTTGCTTTCTATCTCTGCTTGTTTTCTATAAATAGCATCTCTATCACTTTCAATACTTTCTTTACGCTTTTTTACACGTGAAAACGCTGTTTTCTCTCTATCCTTTCTCTCTCTCACTCTCCCTTTCTCCCTATACCTGTCGTCTGTAAATAGAATCTGTTTATATATGGATGTGTGTGAATTAGGGGGTTGAGGTAAGAAAAGAATGCACCCTTTTAAAACTAATTATTAAGATCTGTTTCCCAATCTTATCTTAAAACACTGTGATTCTTTCTTTATAAATGACATTTGAATCTGTTCACGCTTGGAGTTTTAGCATACTGACACAAATCTCTTCTTTTTTTTCTTTGGAATGAGATCTCAAGAACTCGTATGTTTCATAGTCACGTACATTTTTCCTTTTTTTTGTAATGATATACATTTGTCCATGAATTAATGGAAGCAAAACTTGACTCTGTCCAGGTGAGCATTTTGGCAAAATCCAAGTTATTGAGCGGTGTTGTGAAAGAGCCACCCAGCTCGTCCCTCCCGCCTGTGGTTAGTGTAGCAACCCCATCAAATCCCGCCAGTGAGACGAGTCTGAGTGGAGTTGTCACAATTGTATCTCCAGGTGAGAAAATCCTCAGCTTCAGATTTTTGTAAGGGATTCCTTTTCATTACATCAAAGATATGATTAACTTTTTCTTTTTTTCCTTTTTTTTTACAAAAAAATTTTTTAAAATGATATTCAGTATTAGAGCTCTTGTCCTCGTAGTGTTCAGAATTTGTGACTGGCACTGCTCTCACGATTTTAATGTTTAAAAATTATCATAAGGTTTAAATGTGAAGAAGCATAGTCAAATTATGGCTTAGATTTAAAGTCAAGAGCCTCCTTATTCTCTCCCGTTAGAAAATGTGGTTTCATTTGAAAAATGATTTCAGGTTGTTTTTAAATCTTTCACTCGAAATACAAATATGTTTTTTTTTTTTTGCTTTGGGATCTGACAGAGGAAGGACTGAAAGAGGGTCAGCTTGACACACAGACTGGTCTGTTTTATCAAGTGGGTACGCCAGCGGCAATCAGGGTCAGGGCTTCCCAACAAATTGTTGCCGATGCAGCAGCAGCGCCACCACCATCACTCTCATCCTCTGTCGTAATAGTTGCTGGATCAAGCGCATCCACCACGACTGTAACAAAAGCATCAACTTCCCTGTCATCGACAGCACCAATGGTATCCCAAGCACATCGTCAGACTCCCAGCCTACCAGCCACTGTCACGACGACATCTCCCTTAACAGTGGTTTCAGCTAAGCTGCCGCCGTCCACTCATCTCTCAACGTCACTAGCTGCAGCACCTCCTCCAACAAATTCTTCCACTGTGTCAGGAAAAGCCCCAGGTACAGCATCGGTTTTTCAAGGAGGACATTTAGATTTGCTTAGCAGTTCGCTGGCGCAAGCGGAGATTAACTTCCAGGACCAAGAGGACGAAGATGAAGAGGCAGAGGGAAATGTGAATGATGCCATGGACAATGAAGCTGCGGAAGATGAAAATTATGAAGACTATGACGATGTTGATGAGGATGATATCGAGCCTTTGGAGGGCGAGACCAGTCATGCCTTTCAGGCGACCAGTTTAGGAGAGGCAGCATGTGCCAGCGGTGCAGGAAGGCCTGGCATGGCAGAGGTCTTGAGGGAGGAGACAGGTAAGATTAAATTTGAGTTTTAGCATTCTGAATAGTTCCTCAGGGAACTCACCATTATTGAAGGTTTTAGCTGTTTATCAGTTTTTGTAAAAAAATTTGAAAGAAGTAGCCTTGAATTAATTTTGAAAAATGCTTGTTTTTGTGTGTATGGTGGACTTCTGTGTAGGGAAACAGAATTTAATTGGAAAATATTAAAATCTATATGAACCAGTCCTTCGACTTATTCTGAGATTGTTGAATTGAATTTTTTTGAAAATTTATAAAAAATGTTGGCTTCATAGGTGTTTGTTTTTTCCAACTATTTATATAGTTGTTTGGATTTAGAAAACACTTGTAAGATTTATTGTAAATATCACTCTAATGGAGGTGTTTTTATCTTAAGATCTAATCTATTTGTTCAAGTTGGAAAAGAAAAATAGATGTTTCACAGATAAATTCACTTTCACAACAGTATACTAGTTATAACCTTTGCACTCCTGAAACAGCTTCTCTCTCTCTCTCTCTCTTTCAGCTAAGGATGGCACTCTAATACTGACAGTGTCAAACCCTGCCTCCTCTCAGCCAGAGATCTGCGTGTCTGTCTCTTCAACAATACCAGTGCCTGCTCCCCCGTTTTCCTCCGCTAGCTCCTCTTCTGCCTCCCTCCACGGCCCTTTGCTAGTGTCCCTGCCATCCCAGCTATCACGAGTTCCAGTACCAGTGGCCCTAACTGTGTCTCAGCCACAAGCCCAGCAGCCGGCTAGTAACGTAGGCCATTTCTACTCAGTCCTGGAGTCGCAGCCCGCTAACCAGCCTGGCAGTGCTACAGGTGTGAGCAGCAAACCTGTTAATCCCAGCCAGGGCCTGGGAGTGCTGCCTGCCAATGAAGCAGCCAGCCTGCCCGCCACAGCTCTCAGGCCAGCTACTAGTGTGAGTTGGAAGTTTAGTTGGACAAACTTTCATGTAGTCAGTTATTTTTATTATTTTTTTTTTAGAATTCGGAGAGCATTTATACATCAAGTATGGAGATTTGAATGTATACACAATAATTTTTGTTGTGTTGTATTAATGAATGAAACCAATATTGTGTAACTTTCCTGGACTCATTTTTTGAACATTTAGAACCATCACATAATGTTGCAAGAGCTAAATTTATGTTAAATGCTCTTCTTTTGTCAAATGCCGCCAAGAACAACTTGTTATAATGCAAATGCCATCGTAACCGATATTCTCTATGATATTGAGAGCTGAATCTTGTATTTTTTGTTGAATTATATAATTTTTACTTAGATCCCTTAATTAGCTCCTATGCACTTTTTGTTTTAAAGTACATAAGATTGAAGTCAGGTGTTGAAAATTATATATGAGATATATTAATGGCAGGAGGTCTAGCATTTGATGCAAGTGAAATTGATGCAGCAAACTATATTATTTGTAATTGTAAGGTCTTATTTCCTCATCATATTTCAGCCTAGCTTGGGGCAGCCGACGGCTCAGCAAGTTGGTGTGCTGCCCATAGCTGTGAGCGTGGAGCCGTCAGGCTCGGTCATTGCTTTCAATCTGGATGATCTGACTAGTCAGCAGGTGGGTTTTTGCTGCAAGGATACCTGATTGTATTCTCTAGACTTATAGTATGACACTCGATGTTTGGATTCTGAGATCTCAACATCAAAATACATAATAACTGTTTGAAAAATATTGTGAAAATTATGAGTGATGCCTAAAGTGACAGAAAGCTTTTTGCTATAGAAAGTAGAAATAATGCTCAGTAGGATTGATTGATGTAGTCAATAACATACCAGTGACTGATGAGGGCAGTATGTGAGGGGTTTTGTTTTTCAGCAACATTCTGCTTGAGACCAATCCTAACGAATCTGTAAGTTGCTTGTAAAAAATCTTTAGAAAAATGATTTTTAAGTAAGTTTTTAATGTTGAAAAAATTGGAGGGGGAGGACTCGTTTTTTGGCATAAGAACTAACATATTTTGATAGAGTATTCACTATTGCAAAAGCTCTGCAGGCTATTCAATCTCTAAAATATTTAAATTTCAATTTGCAACTCATATGGACTGATCTTGAGCCTTGTTGCAGTTATTTGAAGATTGAAAGTCCCTTAAGTACAAATTGGTTTGTATGTTTGATTTGATCTGTCCGCCATTTCCAGACCATTCTGATATGAGTGTCTACCATGCAATTTTTTCTTACAACAGCCTTTTCACCTGTAACATCATATATTTAATCACACAAGATTTAGCCTTTTGTTCTTTCCTCCAAATTTGCAGTCTTGATGTATTCCATGGGAATACTTGTAGATTTAGATACCAAATCACAAGAGGCTTTTCGTCAAATGTTTTCATAATAAATGTAAGAGCCCTTGTGCTTAGAATGGCAAACTTTCACTCTGTGCTTGTTGGGAACTTTTGATATAAAATCAGGATTCGGCTCTCTTCGTCTTACAACTTGGATCATTTAATCCAAACTAGTTTCCAAAAATTATTTTAGAATAGCTTTTCCACCTTTAAACTGACCTTTAAGGTCTTAGATTTATGTTTGCTGAGCATGTTTTCCGAAAGCAGTTTAAGACCTGATTTTAGGTTACCCTACCAAATTTTGTAGCATACAAATACTATAGAATTTGTCAGTTCATCAGTGGTATGATGGTGTTTCCATTTTGTTTAGTTGGATCTAAGGCAGGCAGCTGACTTTTGAGTCTGTAGAAAAACAGTTTAGTAGTGACTTTCCATGATTTAGTCTCATTCATTTTGTGATGCCTTTTGAGCTTCACAAATATAAAATTTTTGCATGGTATAATGATTTAGCCCATGCCTTTTGTGCAGGTTCTACCCCAAGGAGATGCAGAGACCAACACAGACATACAGCAAGATGATTTGGGTTCAGGTGAGCAACTTTTGCAGCAAACTGCACTTAGTGTATTAAGTGCTTTGCTTTTAAGCACTGCAACATGAATTTCTCCACACATTGTGATCTTTGCATATCAGTTCATGCGTCGATCTTGATATATTTGTTTTCTGTCTTTTTCTTTTTCTCTGATCATATCTGTTGTCGCCTTGACTATGTAGGCAGCATTTTTTAATCATAAAAATTTTCCTCTTTGTTCGATAACATTGTGAATGTAATTCAAAATATTTTGGGTTGCCAAGCGAATCCACCATAGCCATATGAAGTGCAGTATCATCGATAGACTTAACACTACCAATATTTCACTTCCATTAGCTACAGCAGTAATTTCGAGCTATTTCTCTCTGTCTGTGTTTGTGTCAGTTGTATAATTTTGCATTTAAGTGAACTGTTTTCTCTGCAGCGGGAAGTGACCCAGACTCACAAAGTGAAAGCCTTTTGGTCCGCAGCAGCAAGCGCAAGAGAAAACATAATTCAGGATTTGATGACCCAACACCGCAGGCAAACAGCTGGGTGAAAACTGCATTCAAGTAAGGATTGGGCTGGCCTAGTCTGCACGGCATCAGCTGATTGTGATGTTTCCCTTTTTAAAAAGCACTCTATCACATATTTTAGCTAAATTGTTATCAGCACATTTGTTTGTAATCTGTAAAAAAAAAAATGCAAGCACCTTCTAACAAAATATCTTCATAAATTTTTTTTATGCAGGACATGTTTTAAGAATAGAAAGTTTATCGCTTTTTTCTCATACTTAACTGACATATGCTTGCCCCAAACAGCTTACTACTGAGAATTTTCTGGTTTTAAATTTTTTTATAGGTCTGTCAGTTTTTTCCCTTTTTTAGTAAGCGATACTTAGTTAAAAAATTCTAGGATTAAACTGTTTCTGTAACAGACTATAAGTACTGGCACTGCCAACTTATTGTACCATAAGGAATTTAAAGAAAGGAGAAAAAGAGAGTTTACCTCAAATCTGTCATTGGTGAAGCCTGATTTATTAAGAGCAGTATCAGGTCAAAGTTCATTTTTATAACCACTGTACTTATCTGAATTCATACAAATTATCCTCATTTAGTTTGAAGAGCTCAGATATGAAAGGAGCAAGCAATTTGTTGCAGAAATTGAAGACTGCAAAATAGGGAAAGAAAATCACATAGAAAAATGTAAAACCCAGTAAGGTAAATGCCAATTCAGCCTCTCAGAATTCCAAATAATGCCACTGAATATGAACAAGGTTGGTTTCTTTGTGTTTCTTGCTACAGTTTATTGTTCCGAGTGGCTCGCTTCAAGGGTTCAGCAAGAGACAAGAACGAAATACCTGCCGCAGAGTGGTTCACTTTTCCTGGTAAGGAAAACCTGAAAGTATTATCACATTTTCTGACTTTTTTTTATTGCACTCTTTGGGTGGCTGTAGTTTCTTGAACTAAGCTCAGCGGTTCTCATGTTTTCTTATGGTTTTTAAATGTTAGGCTTGTTTCTCATATTTTCTTATGGTTTTTAAATGTTTGGCTTGTACCAAAACACCACAGCTGATTCATGCAGTATCGTCTCTTTCACAGCATTGATAAAATTAAAGCTGGTTGATTTTGTAACTTTTTATATTTATTTTCAAAGATTAAGTTGTTTTTTAAGCAATCAAAGCAAACTCTTAACTAAAAGGAAAAGATTGTTGTTAGCTGTTTTGTGAGTTAATTTATTAATTTTTTGTTTTGGCAAGTAATTGAATCACATCTGCACTCTTTAACTATTTTTTTTTTTTTCTTTCTGTTCTTATTTTATTTTTTAATCTTGCTACCGTTGTTCTTGTGGACTATTTGGAGGCAGAAAGAAAATAATAGACGTAAAAATCTGATAAGATGAATATTTCTCAAGGAGAGGAAAGGGTTATTTATTTTTTGTGATGAAAATGTTTCTGAAATACGAAGACAATGGTTTTGTGTTTGTTTGTTTCACAGTTGATCCTTTGGATGCTCCAGATTATTACACTGTTGTTCAACGACCAATGGACTTCTCCACCATGCGCAAAAAGCTGGAAGTAAGTGAAGCTATTAGTTTTTTGGGGTTTTTTTGTTAACTCTTCCCGAGGTTTTCGCGACTATAGTCGCGATGGTGTATATGGTCTCCCAGAGGTTATCGCGACTATAGTCGCGATAGTTACACTCACGGAACAACCGGAAAAGGCTCAGTTTCGTTTTTAAGGGGATTCCCCTTTCTCAGACTGCTAAGACTAGCAGTCTAAGCTTTAGATTGGGTTAGAAATTGAGAAGTAAACAAATGTAGAACTGAACGTGTGCTATGCTGTTGAAAATCATGGCTAGACCGGTCCCAATTCCTGACCTGTTTGAGAAACTGTATGCAGACGATAATGGCAGGAATAGTGCTAAATTTGTACAAGATGCACATTTGATATTTAGGGGATTTGTTAGGATGCCTGAGCCTATGGTTCAAGCTCCTGGAGAGAAAGATTTAGATGTAGATCTAGCAAGTGGCTGGCATCGCCTCCACTACCAGAACCACTGACAAACACAAAAACATTCATAAAAAGCAAAAAGGTTGGTGGCATAAATTTTTATTTCATATGAATCTGTATTCAATTTCCTTTCCATTGGTGCATGGTTTGTTGTTTTATGTTGAAAAATAAAAAAGTTATGCGCATTTTTGTATAACACCTTTTAATTTTTCAAAAACTCCAAATTAATTCGCCTCTGGGGGACTTTGCAGGTCCTGAAAATTCGCCTCTCTAAGAGTTAAACTGTCCCAGATGATAGGAGAAACTTGAGAGATGATGCATTTATGCTTGCTTGGCAGAGCTTTTGTCAATTCTTAGTTTTTAGGAATCGTTTGCTCCTAAATTCTGAGTCAGATATGGTTGAATTGAAGATACAATCTTAAAGGATTTTGGACAGTTATTATGAAAAGCTAAATAAATATCTATTTCTCGGCTGAAAATGATTTTATTTTTTTTTTCATAATTATAAAAATGCAAATATAATACATTTTTTTGTTTCTTATTTTTTATTTTGTTGGATAAAATCTGTGTCATTTGAATGAAGTGCCTTTTTTATAATTGATCTCTGTGTTTAACCTTTTTCTTTTACTTTTCTTATTTTTCAGACCAATCAATACAATTGTTTTGAGGAGTTCCAGTCGGACATGGATCTGATCCGCAGCAACTGCTATCTGTACAACAGTGAAGGCACACGTGTGAGACGTGACTGTGACGAGGTGATGGCTTTCTACAATACAGAGCTGTTGAAGCTACAGGGAAAACAGGTTTGTATGGAAATCCTTGTTTTGGGCAGCTCACGTAAAGGTGGAGTGAAAATGGGCTTTTTGTCTGATCTCTAAGCCACAGCAGCTAATATAGAAATAAAATAATGTGGCAAGTGGTTATTGGAAAATTACAATGTTTTCTTTTTTTTTTTTCATGTAAAGTGTTTTTATATTGCTGTATATTTTTTTACTTGTATTTTAATTTTTTTTTTTACAATATCATAAGTACTGTAGAAATTTCCCAATACAAATTCCATGGGAATGATAAAAAGTTTGAATTAAGAGGATAAGAATTCACTTTGGATTACAAAATCAAATTTAATAAAGCCAAAGAAAAGAAAAAAATCCCAAGGACTCTTGAGTTATGAGAAGATCCAACTGTCAGACCTTGGCTGTCGAGGTTTTCACTGTATTAAAAGTTACATTTCATAGGCCCTCAGAAATATTAACCTATGCATTGGTAGCAGTCTTGAAAAATAAATTAAGTGCAATACCGATTCCCCTGTGTGAGATGGAGATCTCAAGTTCCAGGGTTTAAGTGATCAATTATTTATTTTTAGAACTAGTTATTTTTTAACTTGGTTAGGTCCAGCATAAGTATCACTGAATTCCACTTCTTTCTCTCTTTATCTCTTTCCCAGGCACTGATGCAATATTCGTCTTCTCCATTGAAAAAGTTGAAAGAAGACAAAAGCCCACAGAAACACTGAAACAAAAATCACCATTATTTCAGAGATCTTTTACTCTTAACTGCATGTACAAGGTAGGCAGGCTCGACCTGCCCATTTGTTTTTTGGCCTATGTTGAAATTTTTACTGTTACAAGCCAAATGCTAGGGATGCTCAAATTTTTAATAATTGCGATGAGAATCTACTTACTGTTGTAAATGCTGTAAAAAGGAACTACTTGATTATTTATCCTGCCAATGTGTTGAAGGTACATTTTGTATCGACTCTCATGAGTATGGGAAAAAGTTTTGAAACTTTGAGCGACTTTGATCCAATGTTGTATCTCTATTTTTAATTGTAAATCTAATTAACATACATATACACAATAAATTATTTTTAAACAATCTTGTCCAATAAATTTTGGATGCTAAAAGTGAAAGTTTTTTGCTTTATCATTGAGTCATTTATGCTCTGAATTTGTTCTCTTTGTTGTCTTGTTATAGAATATAACAATGATGTAGTGAAGTGAATTATTCCTAGGCAATAAGTGACAAGAGAAATAGGCATTTACTGTGAGCAAGAAGGGGGGAAGGGGGATGATCAGCTGATTGACAAAAAAACGGTCACACGAACCATTTCCCCTATGCCTTCCTCACACTTCCCCTCTTTGATCTAGCTTTAAAAGAAAGCTATACACACAAATAAGAACTGATATAGAGATTGATATGAAGCTTATGGTTTACTTTTACTTTATTGGAAAACCTTATCTCATTTGGAAACCACTTTGAATGGCTTTACTCCAAAAAATTAAAAGGAAGGAAACTTGTGTTAGGACATGTAATATGAGCCCAGGTACACACAGCACACAAACATGGTTTATCAAAGGAGTGAAAAGATCAATATAAGAACAGATAAACAGCGATGCCTCCATTAGGGCACTTGGTTAGTGATTACTAGTTGGATCCCTTACTAAAGCAGCCAACTTTGTATCTGATTTTCCAGCTCTTCTTAATCCAAATTCGATAGCTTTCAAATTTTTGTAAAATCAAAGGAAGTGAGTCAGCAAATCAAACCACATATATCTGCATTAAGGAAGTCAAAGGCAAACTATGAAAGAATGTCTCTACCACCCAAAAAAAAAAATTTTGTAATGAAAAAAGTAGGGACCTTATACTCCTCGTCGTTAAATCATTCTCTTCCTGAGGATCTTTTCTTTTATGTATCAGTGTCTCAGTTTAGTTGAATACTTTAAATTGAAATTCTAGGGACTAACTATCATGGGTTGACCAGCGCAATGTTTTTTTGTTTTTAGCACAATTAGGGCACTCAAAATTGTTTTGGTTTAACTAACGTTTTACTAACCTTCTAACTAAAGGAAATGGTTGAAGTTTGAGATTGCCGTGACTTCAACTAAATCAAAGCTACTGTTGGATGCCAGCTGCTTAGATAAATGGGTCTGTCAAAGTTGAGCAGGGCCTGTTAGGAATTGTGTGCATGTTCTCTTGAGTGCCCTACGTGTCAAACATACACTCTTGGTGTAATTTGTTGATTATCAGCTGTCTCTTCCTCTGTCACTTTCAGTTCACATTTTCTTCATGTTTTCTGTTTTTCACTAGAAAGCCAAAGAATTTGGCAAGGCCAATACCTCTGACATAAAATAAATTAAAAAAAACTCAGATACGAAATGTGCAAAAAAATTTTTATTTATTATACAAGTATGCTAACATGATATTAATAACATATTACAGCCTGTCCTTATTTTGTTAATGTTAAGCGGCATAGCAGCTTGCATTCTACTGTATGAATCATGAGAGAAAGCCTTTTTCTTCTATTTATTTTTTGGCGTTTGATTTTTTTTTTTTTATACACCTTGCAATCAATCCAAAATAATGACGTTAAGATACTTGGGCTTGGTGTTATAGTCTTATTAAACGTGAAATCTCATAGAATAAATGCACACATTGTAAAAACATCAGTTATGAAACGGCTCAAAAGACAAAAACATTTGGGTCTGAGTGAGTTGCCAGTCAATGACTACAGCTGTGTGTGCATACTCAGTTTAATCATTGACAGTACATGTGTATATTATATAGGTGCACTTTTATTATAACCATAACTAGATCATTGTAATAAACTGTGAGCTCAAACGCATAGCTTCAAACTGATATTACATACATTGTGTACAAGTACAAGGTCATCAGCCTCTCCGTTTAATTGCTCTTCCCTCTGCCTTTTTTTTCCATTAACTGCTTGTGCTACACTCCTCCTTTGCGAAAACTTATGCCTTGTGCTACACTTATAATTGGACTGACCTAAATCTAGGCATGTCTAAGTCACTACAGAAGGCCCATCTTTTCCTCACATACACTGACCAGACTCTATCTCCACCTATACCCCCAGATATACATACATTTATTATGCAAACCCGTGTATTGCACTTCGAGAAAACGAGTGAGAATCAAATGTTTGCTTATGTGTATGAATTGTGTACTTTTCTCTTTCCTCTGAAGCATCTCAGTGTTGGCCTCGCTAATAACAAATTTCCTATAGGTAGATAACTTTGGCTCTTGTTGAATCCAAGGGCCAAGAGAAAAAAAAGAAACTGGGTCTCATACATTATCCCTCGCTTACCCCAAGGTTTTGATGTGTCCTACTCCTAGCTCCTTGAGTTCGAGGTTCACTGTGTTTTTTTTTTCCTTTTCATTTCTTTTTTCAATAAGTAAAGGACTCCAATATCTAGACAAAGAATTAAAGTATCTTTACTCAGTTTTTACCATTGAAAAGATTACTTATTGCATTCTTTTCAACTTCTAACACATTTTGACTGGTCTTGAGCAGGGGGCTGGGGTTGAACAAAATTTTTATTAAAATATGAAGTGCTCCGAAATTTCTGTTGTTGCCAATGATTGTTTATAATCGGTGCAATTGCAATGTTAACTCACAAAATGTCACGAGCTGAGTAAATCGATCAATGTTCCTAATTTCTCTGCTCTTGTGTTGTGATAAAATAGATATTTATTTAAAAAATAAATACTCACTTTTGAAACAAATCATATCACAATTAAATTTTCAGCTTTTAATATTGTGAC
>BLXT01004324.1:120239-141196 GCA_019648995.1 Plakobranchus ocellatus | reverse complement strand
AGCCCCCCTCCTCTGCCTCCTTCTACAGGCGACCTTCTCTTGAGCTGTAGCTCTCATTTTTTCCCTTTTTTTGACTTTTTTTTGGTGCTCCTGTGAGTTCAGATATAGCCTTTTCTTGGCTCTTTGTTGGCCTAGCCGATGTCCATGATAGCCTTCCTGGATACTGAGTGGTTTTTTTTTTATGGCAGAAATTGCTGCTGGGCCACTGTTGTGCTCGGCTGCTGCTGATACAAGTGCAAACTGCACTCGCCTCAAAGAATGGAAATTGTTTTGGGAATTGAATTGACGCTAGGTTAGATCTAACTTTACTGAGCTGTCCAAGCTCTTCTGCGCTCTTGTATTGCACGTGCCTCTGTTAGTTGTACAGCACGACGTTTCTTTCTCGGCATGATTTTCTTTTTTATTCTGCACAATAATTTTCAATGCGAAAACAGCGGAGATCTACTAAAAGATTGAACAAAACGAAGGTATATATAGATCTATAAACAAATTCAAAATACAATGTGTAGCAGTTGAGATTTACCGAACACATGTTCTGTGTAAAAATAGCTGATCGTGACCTTTGACATAGTGCTCCACTTTTGCAAGCGAATGAGAAGTCTGATGATACTCCTCGCTGACTGTACCAGCCAATGAGAGCAAGTCTGATCACGCAGGGGTTGCAAGCCACCGTGCGAGTACACAAACTTTGCCAAAAATGGGTCAATATGTGGATCAACCTTTTCAGATGGGGTCAGTTTATGAATGAATGCACCAATGTGGGAAACTATAGATTGAAGAGCTATGCGCAGATGTCTTGTACACATGTAAAGGATTCTATCGATACCAAATACAAGCAGATAGAAGTATTTTTCGCCCAGCACGCGGCCATAACGTGCGGTCGTTTTTTTAGGTTTTTGGTTGACCTAGTCTGAAATTGGTCATATTTTGACCCTACCCTTCTTCAGAAAACATCAATTTTTGACCACATAGACAAATATTTTTCTGTATTTCTTGGTGGATATGCATAATAGAATGTTTGAACTTTGCGATTCTGCAAAAATCTCAATATAGACATATCGATCCCTAAAATCGAAATTTTCATTGCCAGAGAAGCCGCTCCTCCCGTTAAGTTGAATACATACTTGCGTAGGGAAGAGGAGAGCACCCATTTGTTATCAGGCTCCATCATGGCCCGATCCTGCTCCAGCGCCACCAAGAAAATACCCTTTTCCATGTAGGTCAGGTACAGTGTCAGCAGAGCCATGAGGACAAAGTAGCTGGGAGAGCAAAAGCTAAGGAACAGAGCTGTACATATACACGCAATGCACTATCATATGCAATTCATAAATCCTGTTGAGCGAGCATGCCAAAGCATAAATTTTAAAACCATATTATATATTGAGATCAATCTCAGCATTTATATGCAACACTTTTGAAAAAAAAAATATAAAAAAAAGATTTTGAAATGTACTTTCCCTTCTTTCAAATGCTCTTTAAAAACAACTTCAAATGCTTACTTTTTGTATTGGCACAGAATCAACATTTTATCTGTCTTGAGATTTCATTATTACAAACTCACAGGATGCATTTATCTTAATCTAAATTTCGTCTAGTAGGAATTCTTTGGTCAACTCTGGCCTTTGTCAGATTTTGCCAGTGCCAACCCAAATTTAAAAGTAAATCTCTCTTCACTCAAATATGTCAAGGGGTCAAAAAAACTATTTACATTATCAAAGACATAACAAAACCTAAACAGACAGGAAAAAAAAAAGTGATGCACTTTCAGACCTACAACTTCTTTTTAATGTCATGAATGATACTCATCTGAACCGCTTCCAAAGCAATCGTACAAATGTCTCAAAATTTTAATTGTACTACACAAAATACTTTGTGGTGGCTTTGATTTAAAATATTGCTCTACATGGACAAAATATTCATTTAAAGTGACAAATTTTGCATGGACTCTAAGATAATCAAGGCCTAACAATGTAAAAAAAAAAATTTATTTAAGAGCAAATTTTGTGACCATGGACTGCATACCTAAGCCTCTGCCCCCCTGCACAAGAAAATAAAAATAAAAAAGCTGTTTTCAGATTTTGATATTGATTTTTGTCAAAAAAGGATACGAAATGACGCAGATCATCAGCACGTTGCGGGACTCTGGGAATGGGTAGAGATAGTCCCAGACAAGGCCAAACATGGCAAAGGCCACAACTAAGGTGCACAGGAGCAGACGACCATCCATCAGGAGATGTGACTCTTTGTAGCCCAGGTTATCAACAAACATCTGATGATGAGAGAAGATCTTAAATCATTACTACTATTATTTGTAAATTTAAACCATTGTCCCATCGCTAGGCATAAAAAAAACAGCAACAACAAAAAAAATGCATACAATCCACTCAAATTATATCAACGAGCATATATCTCAAAATTTACATATCAACATCTACATAAATAAAGTCCCAGTTCTACCCTTCTCTTTTATGAATTACAAAAAATAATTCTTATTTTGACATACTGTTCCTTGCATTTCTTTCACAGTTTGTATGCTTTCTCAGGACTTTTTTTATGAGACTGCTTCCTTTAACAGATTTTCATCACCATTATTTTTTTCGACACTTAGACAAAAAAAAGTCTTTAAGGGTAAATGCAAAAACATATGGATTGTTTTGAAATTGTACTACTGGCATTTGTATGGAATTGCAAATCTACAAAGACTTTACATGAGAACTAACTTTCAATGAAAAGGTAGAAAATGACTCATTTATTTATGTGAAGAACTTTCTATGATCATGCCCTAAACTATCTGTACAAATATAAACCATTTGAGTAATACAGCACATCTCCGATTCAACAAACTAGCTTGGCCATTTTTAAAAGTTTGTTGGAACAATCGTGATAATAATACTCTAGCTTTAAATCTCAACACTTGTTCAGAGGTATTTGGATCTTTAAAAAGCCAATCCCTCTCTATTAACAATTCTCCTTATGCCTCCTCCCCCCCTTTTTCCTTCTTGTTCAATTTGGGACAGCCCAGGTAGTTTGAATCACAAGATAAATAGCCCAGCCTCATGGACTCACAAAATTGCTTCTGCTCATGTTCACTACCAGATAAATTGTCTAGAGATACAGCCACTCTTTTCCTTCCCACCAATCGTCCATGTTTCGTGGCTTTGGCTTTTTGATCCTGCATCATGTTCTCCCATGCATCAGCTGCCACCCCTTCCCCTCCCTACTCATTATTTCTACCTTGTGTGTCCATGCTTTGCTCTACCCTACCCTTACAATCTAGCTTACTACATTCAGTGCACTTATCAATGTTTAACTTTTCAGCCAACATTGAACCTTGTGATTAAATTTCTAATAGATGTGTCCTGAATGCACAGTGTTCTTTGAGCCCAAGTTTGTTGGATTCTTGGTGCACAGTATTTTGAAAGATTGAGTATGATTCAGAATTTCAGTCTGAACTCAGTCATCTAGACAAGTCTGCAGCTCTGCTAACATTGCTGCTGCACATTTATTTTAATCTTGACCTTGCAATACCTTCTTGGCTCCATCATCAAGAGCATTTTTGAGAGCTCCTGAATCCCACTTGTCAATTTTGACAACATCATCAGTGCCAGCTACCTGTAAAGGAGAGAAAAATGAGCTTAGCTTACAAATAAAAAAAACCCAACAAATATTTCCAAATAAAACCACCATAACAATAGCAGAAGTTTCCACTATCACCACAAGAATGAAGATTTTGCACAAATATTGGGTGCATGATAAACTTAGCTGTCTAATAACACCCAGAAGTTGTAAAGCATTCTATCTTCACAAACATTTTCACATGAAATCATACATTTTTCAGTATTTTTCACATTGGATTAATAACAAATTGTTGCCAATAGCATGTTTTAGTAATTGGTTTTTTCTTCATACTTTTCTCTTTTATTTTCTGATGAAACTGCACATTAGGCCTATATTTTGTTTTTAGATGTACACTCTTAACTCTATATCTCATGATAATCTGAAAGGCTTGGATCTATCTATTGCTTAAACTGCAATAAAATCATATGACACCATCATCTCCTCACAAAATGCTTTCTGAAAATGTGTTGACAAGGTAGCATCAAATCATCAATTTCTTAAAAAAAACCACAAAATTGTAGCGAATTACATTTGTTGAAACGTATTGCAGCTTATAAATATCAGAAAACGAGTCTCTTTGATGGAAATTTGTTGATGGTATCCATCTACTCAAGCCAGGAAGATTACAAAAAATTTATTTAGATCTAAAAATTAAAATATTAGAATAGAAATCTTGGAAGACATCCGATTATGCGCTCATAGACATATTTCGATTATAATGACAAAAAAAAGGCAATTTTAGTCAATTGGTGACAACTTTAAAAATTTAACAACTTATCAGCTTCTAAAAACAACGATATATCTTTGAATATTGCGGAAAAAATGATCTGTTTTAACAGTTACCGGTATTCATAACTATGGCAATACGTACGTTCTTGGAGGGTGCCATTTTGATAACACAGGAAGTCCACGTCGTTGAATGAACCGACGTCGGTAAATTGTAAAAGAAGCATGCCGTTGATCAAATAAACACAGAATGAAAGGAATAAATAAAAATGTCTGAATAACACCAAGCTTGTCATTTTTTGTCGTGCATTTAAATGAAAAATATAATGTCTATGCCTCACCATTTACCTGTTTTGATTCGTTTTATTCCTCACTTATTCTTGAATTTATTCCGTAGAATTATCACCGAACTCCAGTCATGTTTTTACAATCACCTAAGGTTTGTGGTCTAGCATTCCTCTGCCATGGGGATATAAACACTGATATTGTGCTTCACAGTTTCGTTTTGAGACTGACTTTTTCTAATTCTAAATCTTCCTAACGAAAAAAAAAATTGTGCTTGATCAGGCTATCATCACCAGTTATTTTCTTTTCAAGGTTAGCTAAAATAAAATATTTTTTAATTTTCCTAAAATTTTGTCGGATTTTGTGAACGTGTGAAGGCCTGATATAATTAAAGTAGTCTAGGTTTGATCTAGATTACAAGTCTGCAGTGCCCATAAATTTATATTTCTGTCAAACATTTTTCAAATGTATCTGGACGAAAAAAGTTCATGTTTCGCTCAGTTTTAAACTGAATTTAAAAAAAGGGATTGGGAAAGGCTTCCAATTATGCACACAAAGCCACAAAGTGGTAGATCTAGTCTATACCACCGTAGATCTAGATCTAGAATCTAGTCCATAATAATATTGACGAAATGAAGGCAATTTTAGTGAACTGTTAAAAGTTTAGTGAATAACGCACTAATTTTCTCAAGAAACAAAGGCATAGCATGCTGGGTGAATCCCCATGAAGACTTTCTAATCTGCACTCAAAAGGAGTAGATCTATGAAAGTCAGACTATTAATCATATTACAGTATAACCATTTAGTAATGTGAAAATAAAATACAATTTTTAGAGATCACTTATTTTTTTATTTCAAACAGACCTGATCAACAAAAACTCAGCCACTATTATCCTAGATGGGGATGTGAGGTTCTCATTTTTCTTCAAAATTCTAAAATTTAAGACCGAGTTATTTGTAATTGTTGGCAATTTTTAAAGTTGTCAACAGTTGACTTAAATTACCTTCATTTCATCATTATTGTCAAGTTATTGCTATGAGTGCATTTTTGGTCACACAGTATTTTATTGTGTAATCTCTGACTCATTTGGAATGGTTTCAAAATCTTTTAGCCCCAAGACTAAGATGCCACTCAAGAAGTGAAACCAAGGAAGTCTATTTACCCACATAAAGCAAACAATCAGGTGCTCATAGGAATGAATATATTGTGAACTTACAATTTGGGCAATACTATTTAATCAGTGCCTTTCTATGAAGTATGAAAATTACATGTGTAAATAAAAACTGTAATTCTCTAACTCCCACATACAACTTTTTTTCTATAATTTTGTAATAGATCTGGTGTGAAGGCGAAGCAAGGCCAAAATGAGTCTGAGTGAGCAAATGAAGTTCATTGTTCAGGAGCTGAACAAAGAACCTTTCAACAAATCCTACAACCTCATCTCCTTTGACTCACTTGAACCTCTGCAGCTCCTTCAAGTTCTCAACGATGTTTTGGCCATCATTGATTCCAAGGTATATTTTCATAATTTTTTTTGTTTAATGTGCACCATTAGCTATGAGTCTCAGAGTTTGTGTCAAGTATTCTTTTTTGGTTTTTTGCAAAAGGAAGAGACAAATTGTTGGAAGTTTTTCCTTATTCAAATTTTTCCAAATATAACTCTACTGATGCTTTCAATGTAATATCTTAGAACTTTATGACAGTAGCATATTTATTTCACCAGTTACCTTATCACAATGGATTTTTTTTAAAAATTCATTCACAATTGAGAAATCTGGATGATTTGTTATCACTTTTATTCTTCTTCATTTTAACTAGCAAAAAGTCGACATCCGAGAGGAGGCTGCTGATCAGACAGCAGTTCGACTATTGCAGTTTCTGAGAGTTCTGAAGTACAAGCCTCCAGAAAATGTCAACATGTGAGTGCAAAAGACATTCAGCATGCGTTTTGTGTGATTTGAAGGAGATTTTCTTTTCTATTATAAATAAAGTGGATAGTGTACAGAGATAATTGTTGAAAGCTATACATACAAAAGATATTTTAATTGTTAGCAAACCTTGCAACATCGTATAGTGCTGGTGATCAAGCCATATGAAACTCATAACTATGTCTTGAAATCTATCCTGTAGAGCTAGTGTTAGGGCAATGACCCTTAAGCTCAAAAATGAGGAATTGAGCCTAACAGTTTGAAGAGCGAAAGATAGAATATTTTGAAAAGTAAAGTAAGTTTTTACAGAAAGGCTAGAAAAGCGCAAGATAAGTTTTGAATCTTTTGGGGAATTTCTGTAAAATAGACTTTTCTAAGAAGCAGAAAGTGCCTTCGCACAAAAGTCGTATCTTTAATCATCAGGTCTGAGTTCAGGGCTGGACTGGTCCAGGGAGAGAAGCCTATCGTGTTTCCCATTCTGGCATGGTTACTCCAGCGCGTGCCCGAGCTGAGGAAGAGAGCTTACCTGGCCAAGTTTCTGGTGAAGATTGATGTGCCAGCAGAGATCATGGGAGATGAGGAAGTCAGCAGCATTTACATTCAGGTATGCTACACTTTTTCACTTCGGAGCTCTCAGTTAAGTCTAAATACATTGTAAGCTATCAGGTTTAAAATGGAATATTTAGATTTCATATTAATCAGAGCTCACTGTCTGAGTGTCTGAGACAGTTTGAAAAGAAATTTTGAAATCTTTGTGAGTTTTGGAAAATGTTTTTTCCTTATTCTTATTTCCTTTAATGTATTTGCATTTATTCTTCTCTTTGCTCATGCTGTTCAGACACCTTATACCCATTCCCACATTTGTGCATTCATTCATTCCCACATTTGTATTTCCTTACACTCATTCCCATATTTCTATAATACAACACTCGAGCAGTACGAGGAACTGATGGAGCAGTTCAAGGATCTGCACAAACAGTCTGAGCACCTCAAGAATTCAGGCTTCAACACAGGCGAGATTCGCAAGGACATCACCAACATGGAGGAGGAGAAAGAGCAGTTGCTCAAGCGGATTGAGAGACTCAGGAGGAAGGTCAGAATCTTTTTACGATCTGTGATAATTCTACATTGAGGAAGAGAATTTACAATAATTCAAGTTTGAAGAAAGGTCCAATAGTTATAACAAAGATATTTAGGTGTCGCTCACATTTGAGAAGGTGGTTAAAAATAAAGAAGGAGAAATACTCTTTTTAGTTGTTCTCTTCTGATCATTTTTGTGGTATTTTATTTTGCATTTTCTGTTTAGATATATATATTTATATATATGTATATTTTGATTCCTTATATCTAATCTAATTATCACTTTCATTCAAATTCAAAATTCCTTCTATTACCTGAACATTATTAGCTCTGCACCTTTAAATGATTACAATGTGTCTTTTTTTTCAAGGTGGAATCTCACCCCAACTCACAGAAAATGATGACAGTGGCTAAAAATTTGCGAGTTGAGAGAGACAGGGAGAAGCGACTGGCAGCGCAAAAACAAGAGCAGCTTACCACTGTCAGTAGTGCCGAAAAATCTGTGGGAAAAATTTAACCAGAGTTTTGCATTTTTAAGTTGGTGTTCTTTGGGATCATCAGAAAACATGAAGGAAAAGAAAAAAAAAAACTCACTGAAAGTGATGTTTCATTCTTTGGAACAAGGACAAAAAAAAAAAAATTAAATAAAAATGTTCAAAAACATTAGAAGTAAAAAATGTATACAAATACCCCACTTCCAGAAGCATATAAATAAGTTTAAGGATCCTGAAGATGCAATGGTGGTTGAAAAACATTGAAAAAAAGTTCATGAGGGAAAATGTTATGTGATCCAACTTATAGATTATATGTGATTCAACTTCTAGATTATATTAATAGCATATCTAGGTAATAAAATCCAAAAGTAAATCACTGCAACTTCAGAATCAGTGGTGATTTTTGACAGGCCTGAGGGAAAGAAGTTTTAGCTCAGTTAAATATGATAATTTTGTTTTGAAGTTGATCCAACAAGTGCAGGATAAAGGGCCTTTTTTTGTTTGATAAATTGTCTCCACAGATTTCACATCTGGACCAGAGAATCAAACGTCTGGAGGCTCAGCTGAGAGATTCTCGCCAGGCCAGCATCGGCGCCACACCAGAGTGTGAGTGAAAGTTTGAATGCATTAGTCTCTGATGGACAATTGTTTTGTAGTGTATTGATTGATTGATTTTGATATATCCAGTTCACCATTTATTAATGATTTTGGGTTTTTTTTTGGTTTGTTACTTCAGTACCCACAACAGCAAACTTTTTTTTTTAAGATTGCGGAATTATAATTATATACCAGGTGCCAGATATGTGACAGACATTGACAACCATGGCCCTCCATTTAATCCTGTTCTCATACAAACACAGAAAAGTTGCATTGCTATATTTTTTACCTTTTGATACAAATTTCAAACTCTTTAAAAACATCACCCCCCCGTCCATCTCCATCCCTTCTCTCCTTAAATTTTTTTTTTCCCAATTTAGAATTAAGGTTTTCATCAATTTTGTATTTTTCTCATCATGTGGTGCTTAAAACATCTGATATCTGAAGTGGCCTTGATGCCAAAGATTTTTTCCCTCATTGTTGTAGAAGGCTCTGCAAGGGATTTATTTGATTTGGCTTACAATTTAAGTACTTCCTGATCATATTTGAGTCTTATGACTATCATTTCTGCACCAGGGACTTTTGAATTCAACTAAAATGCAGATATATATATGAATTTAGAAAGAATCGACTCTTAATGATCTTATTTTCTATCTGAAATGAACCTAGGCTCGAAGCTAGAAGCATTTTTTTAAAACTGTTACACATATTATCAATATTAGTAGTAATTCATGCTTAATTGGCTATTAGCAAAAAATAATTAGTTTTTCAAAGAGTTTTCCTCTTCTCTTCTCTTATCTGATATTATTCCGCACACTTGCTCAGCCATGATTCAGAAGCTTGAAGAGGAAACACGCACAAACAGTTTCCTAGTGAAAGAGCAGCTGCCGAAGGACATCAGCCAGCGGCGCAAGATGATCCAGAATCTGCAGAAGGTCGTGTCTGTGCCTGCGATGGGACACTCTGATCTAGATGAGCTCAATAATAAAGTAGGCTGCAGTAATTTCGAATTCTCCTCTTTTGGACATGCTTGTGTTATAAAAACTGGTGAAATTTTTTATCAGTTTTTTGTAAAAAGTCATGTTCATAAATTTCTCAAACATTTAATTTATAACTTACTCTATTTCTGCCCCATTTTTTGCAAATTAAAAAATTAAATGCACAATTTTTACACAATTGAAACTATTTTTCTTCTTCATTTGTTTTCATGTATTTCTAGTTTCTTATAAAGTCATTGCATAGACTATATGAAAATGACATTCTGGGAATGTGTACATTTGGATTCCTTTTTGGCTTGTTGAATTAGCTTGCTTTTTAAACAGAAACTCAATACAAAAAAAAAAAAACTGGTTCACAAAGAGTTGACATTTTTCAGATATTGCAGCTCTTTAAGAGTTTTCAACGCAAAATAAAATTTCCATGTTGAATACTCCCTTGAAATGGTGAAATTTTTAAAAATGTTCTCAGATGCTCTAATTTCAAAACTTTTTTTTTCCTTTTACTTTAATCCTGCTTTGTCTTGTTCTGTAACGACAGATCAATGAGATGAATGCTGAGGTGAACCAACTGATAGAGAAGCGCATGAGGAGTGGAGAACCAGCTGATGACAAACTCTCTCTTTTCAGGCAGCAGGTGATTAGCTCAAATTTTCTCTCACACCAGTGTTCTAAGACAGCAACACAGGTCGACTACAAAAAGAAATCAATAAATTTTTCTTTACGCCCATGGTTACAAATATGTTTATAAAAAAATTGATGTTTTGGTAGCTTCTTTTCTTTATGTATTTTTTTTTTTTTGGCTCCTTAGTTTTTTTCTTTCTTTTTTTTTCATTTCCTCCATTTAAATTTGTCTCTGAAGTGGAGAGGAGAATGCATCACCTTGTTTATGTAATGAAATCTTTTTAGTTTTGATATAGAGTGGTAATGAACCAAAGACAAAAAAACCCCAAGTTTTAGTGTTTAGAATTGACATATCTGCCCCCTAGGGTTAAGATAAGAAAACCTAAAACTAGACACCTTCACTTTACTCAATGGTTAATTTGATGTTACCTAACAAGCAGTTACTTCTTGGTAAAAATCCATTCCGTTCTTTTAGTGGATTTTGAGGGCTTGCATTGAAAAGATTTAATTTTTTTCTTTTATCTCTTGGGATGCTCCAAAAAGGGAAGGCTTTGAAATTGTAGTCGTTGAGTCTATCTCCTAAAGTTATACAGACTGAAAATCTAATACTTTTTTTTTTTAAAAACAATGTGGCATAGTTAGATCTGTTAGTCATTGCTTTTTTTTTTTTTTTTTTAACAACAGGCTGGCATCATTGCCCACAAGAAAGAGGCTGCTGCCCAGGCACTACGTGCCGCCCGTGATGAATACTCTCAGGTGGCTCAGGAGGTAGAGCACAAGCGTCAAGTGGTCAGCTCTGCGGAGGGTGGAGAGGTACTCAAGGGAGAAGATGTAAGTGCATTTCTCAACTCCCACCATGACCTTGAGGTTCAAATCTTTCTAAATAATAACCTCGTTTATTTTGATGTTTGGGATCACCTAGAAGCAAAAATAAGTCACAAATGAACAACACTTAGATAAATGTGTATGGGTTGAAAATTGATGTCTCCCTTATCCTTATCCCTTTCCTCTCCCAGTTCAAACGTTATGTGAACAAGCTGCGCAGCAAGAGCACTGTGTACAAGAAGAAGCGAGCTGAACTGGCTGAGCTAAGAGCCGAGAGTGGCGTCCTGACACGCACAGATGAAATCCTGAAGCAGCGCAATGAGCATATCAACAGGCAGTTGGTGAGAGTCGCCTCACACTTCGTATTGTTAGTTTCCAAATATGCGTTGCGTGGTTTAGAATAAATCAAATATCATGAATTGGATGGAAATAGAAGTCTGTTAACGTACTTGTGAAGTAAATTTTCTTAGATGAAAAATAAAGGGGTTGTTAAATGTGGCTCAGGTTACAAGTCGTGGCAAAGTTCTGGTCATTTGCTCTCTTTCTAGGAAAATATACGTCAAAAGAAGAAGAATGAAGCATCTATCTTAGGTCCTGTTTGAATGAGTCAGATGTCAGGAATTGTTAAGTTTTGGAGGAAGGCATTTTAGATTTATTCCTTTTAAAATATCTTAAAACTTGAAGCAGGTATTCTTTTTCTCTGAATGAATATATCTGCGGGTTGTTTTCATCATTAAAAATTCTCAGAATTGTAGACTCAGACTAAATCAGAAATGAAAATGTTTGAAATCTTTATACTGGTCTGAACACATACAGCTGCTGACAACTTGCCAGTCTTGTATCTCATGCAAATCTCGTTACTGTAAACCTTATGTTTGTTTTGAGTTAATAACAAACCAGTGAAAGGGATTGAATTGATTTGGGGCAAGAAAAGACAACAATAATTCAAATAAAGATTTTAGTGCCATCTTAACAGAAAAAAGGTTTTGCAGATGGCTGTTTTTAGGCGTTTTGGTTTTTCAGATCTGAAATGTATGGTGTTTTATCTGTTCTGTGTTAAAATTTGCAACTTTTATTCATTGTGATTTGAAAATTGTCAAACCTGCTTTGAATGAGTTTTTATTAAAGCTGTTTATTAGCAATTTTAGTTCATGCTTCGTACGGCTCACTGTAAGATTTGATATGATACATTTACTGGACTGCATGTTCTGAGGGAAATTCTCCAACCTGTTTTGCCATTAGTCTGTGTTAGAGAGAAAGCGTGGTGTGGCCGGTTACCGAGAGACGCAAGACGAGCTGGAGAAAGTGTCCAGCAAGAAGAGTGAGCTGGATGAGATGAAGGGTCGCACACTGGATGACATGTCTGAGATGGTGCGTAGGCTTCACGCTGAGATCGCTGAACGTAGGAATACTCTGGCACCCATACTGCGGGAGATAAGACCTTTACGTGAGAAAGTGCAGGTAAGGTTAGGCTATGGTTAGTTTAAAATTATTGCTTTATTTGGCATATAATTTGTATGATTTGCACATTTTTTTTATGATATCTGGGAAGGCATAACTGTGTTACCCCAATGATAGTAAAAGTATAAGTGTGTGTGGTTTTTTTTTTAAAGGATTAACTTTTTAAAGAGCCTCTTTTTTTTTTTTTTAATCAAAACTTTTATCCACCGTAGCCTTCAGCATTTTTTTTAGCTGCACTGCCTCAAAATGAATTATCGAGCTGTCTGTGTATTAAGTTTGATAGTTGGCTCTCATTAGTTAGACTGGCATAATGTAGGAAGTTCTTGAGTTATTGAATATTATTATTTTGTAAACAGGCATTATCTCAAATGCAGGCAGATGCAGCATTTCTGTTCAGACAATGTGATGTTTTTCACCCTTAGTTTGTGACCTACTGACAAACTGACCTAGCGCCTCCCACATCACAGTTTCCTGACTGGAATATCTCCTCTCCTTTTCTTGTGCTATGCTCTCCAGTGTTTGTAGTCCGAAGTTAAAGATTTCAATTTGTCTTAAAGTCAGTGCAGTTGGCAGGTGAGGAAGGTCTTTCTTCAAGAATTTTGAGTGTGTGGTTCCTTTAAACTTGTCACCTGGTTTTGTATAGGATACTCAAATTGTTTTTTTTTTTTTTTTTTTGTCTTTTTGAGCTGGTATTTTTCCATAATCTCTGAGGACGTTGTTTGGCTGGTTTTTTTTTATACAGACATTGTTTGGCTAATTTTTTATATACAGCCAATCTACAACAAGATGATCTCAGGTCTGAAAATGTGTCCAAACCATTGCTAGTATCTCTCAAGAGTATGTAATGATAACAGTCTTTCTTGATTTTACATGACAATGTATTTGTGAATAATTACCATCATTAGTATCGTTTCATTTTTTAATGTTTTATGGTGGAAGACGTTCGGGGTTGGTCTGGGTCAGTGGCCACTTGTTTATCTTATGTAAGAATCAGAGCAAAATATGAGTAAGGATGCAATTTTTCACTAAACCTGTTTATTCACATCTGTTCCAGGAGTTGACCCCAGAGTACGAGAACAAAAAACAGGTGTACGAGCGTCAGCAGGCTGGGTTTGACAGCAACATGAGCAAGCTGGAACAGGAGGTCAAAGGTTACAAGGAGGAGTGCAAAGCGGAGGAGTCGAGATACCACTACCTCAACTGTATGATGAAGGTGACTGCTATTCTGTGAACTGCCGCCCTTTTTTTTAAACTGCTTTGTTTTTTTACATTTGTTGAACTGAAAGTTTACTGATGGCAATCTAAAATTCCAATGTTGTGGCTATGGCAATCTTGTAAAAATATTTGGCTTTGTTGTCGTTATTATTTTCAGTTATAAATCTGTGCAGATCTATGTGGGTTTTTTTTTAAATTTATTTATTTATTTTTATTTGATATCTCAATTCTGAGTAACATTTGTGTTTAATCCTGTTTTTAAAATACTATTCCTCCCAATTCCCCTCACCACCACACACACAAAAAAAGAAGTATTAGTGGTTGCCTGTTTTCAGCCAGTTTCCTGTACATTTAAAAAAATTTTTTTTTTGTTTTTTAATGCCAGGTCCTGCAAGTCCAGCAGCAGAGGGTGGCGGCTGAGATGAAAGCCTATGTCTCTTCAGATGCTCAGGAGAAGAAGAAAACATTCAGGTGATTGAGAGATCTGTGTGGTCAAGCCGCTTGCTTCTCTTTGTTTGCCTGCGGTGGCTGACAGCTTTCCTTTTTTTCTTTTTTTCCTCCGATTATACCACATTTTTTTTTGTTGGTTTTGGTTTTTTTTTTACAAAGTGAAAGAAAATTAGTATTCTTTGGCCCTAAAGTCTTGGTTTTGACATCAAAAGCGAGGTGTATGTGTCTCCTTTATAAACCATACTTGAGTTGATTGGCCCTTTTCTTTCTTCAAATCGCTTTAAAATGATTAAATTTTAAAGCTGTATCTTTGAGAAAGAAAAGGAAAAAATTTTTTATGAAAAGTCAGGTCTATTAATCTGCTTTTATTTTCTATCAAGAGGAATTTTACAGCAGTAATGGTTTCAAAAATTTATTTCTCTTAATGTGAATTGCACAGCGTTTCAAGTCTTGTGTTTTAAATTTTGCCACATGTCTGGTATAATTATAGCAATTGCTGAAATGAGATGTTAACAAATGAGGCATTGATTTGTTGTGACATTTATGTCAATGAGAATGCTATTATAGCAAGTACAATGGGATAGTTGCACAAACTATGAGCGCAGATCTCGCCCTAAGGCGATCTTTAGCCTTGTGTCTCTAAAGAAACGTTCTGTTGTTGTGTGTCCGGTTTACTCAGAGAAATCTACAGTAAGAAGATCCAGGAGCAGGAGAACATGAGCCGCGGGCTGCGGGAAAAGCAGAAGATGGTGAGGGAGAATCACGAGCCGAACATGAAGCAGATGAAGATGTGGCGCGACTTGCAGAGATTGATGGACTGCAAGAAACATTGTTTGGAGCAGGTCTGCTTGATATTTTCATAGTAATCTTTTTGTTTCTCTCTCTCTCTCTCTTTTTTTTTTTTTTGTTCTGGCCTGGTCGTGACTCTTTTCTATGATTCGAATATGACCATCATCCTCTTTATTTCCATATCAGGCATCAATGCATTAGTCCTTTCTATAATCACCAACGAGATAGAATGAGCAATTATATCGTGTGATGATGATTATGCCCAAACTCTGCCATGTAATGGCCTTATTTCTTTTCCTTATTTGACATGTGCAATCTTTATGGTCTCTCTCTGTTTTCACCTCAATACAAATATGTCTGTCTATCCATGAAGACAATCTGTGTGAAATGATGTATGGAGATAATAATTGCCCAATCACAGCACTCACTCTATATTGTATGAAGATTTACAGTTATATCAGTGATTTAATTCTATCCAAAACGTTTACCGTTTGTTGCAGCAACATTGACTTGTTTGCAAGAGCTGTCAGTAATGCTATTATTTATTTCTTGTTATAAGAATCATTAATTGATATCTGATACAACTCTGGATCTTGGCCATGATGTTTGTAATGTGTTGCTTTTGATATGGCGCTTTTTTTATCCTTCTGGGTTTTTTTATGTGTTTGTTTTTTTCTTTTTGTTTTTCTATTGTTAGAATCTTAACAATCTTGTGACAGTAATGACTTTCTTTTTTGTCATTGATTTGTATGCATTCGTGTTTAAACTTTTTATGCACTTTTGGCTTAGATCCTTATTGTGAAAACATTATTTTGCAGTACATCTTGTGACTTCCAAATTCTTATATGAAGCTTAATTTTTATGATCAGTTTCAGTTGTGGTTTGGTATATAGTCGTGCCAATTCATAAGGCCATCGTTCGGTGAACACAATCTGATTTTAAAAATCTGCATAATATATTAACCATATTTCATTTCTACAACCATTGGTAAAAAGGTTGGATATGGTTTGCTTGTACAATTGGATCATTCTTATTGCTTTTGTTGTTGTCCTTTTGTTCCTCAGATTTCTAGCATTGGAGCTACGGCAGGTGCTGGAGGAATTATGGGAGGATATGGCGATTCTGCTCCAATGCACCTGGAGGAAGATAGGCTCGTACTTTAGAGATCAGGCTTCCATTTGACTTAGCTGTCGTTTTTATGGCTTGTACCTCAAAATTATGCTCCGAGGGGGAATTGTTGTGAGTTCAGCATTTTCTCTAAGTTAAGATTGTATATTGTTAAGCTAGAAGGTTTTCAAATTTGAATTAACGAAAAACTTTCATCTTTCAGTGAATTTGTTTAGCATATGTTTAAAAGATTGCATGGAGGACCAATTTGCCTTTTTTTCTTTTTAGGTGAATCAAGTATGTGTAAGATTTAAGTTGCCATGGCTTATGATGATATAAAATTTACATTTTCAATTGAGTCTGTGTGTGTGTGTATGGGAAATATTGTTCTCATATCTTCATTGCGATTTGATTTGACTGAAATTTTAAATCATTAGGCAGATGAATCTAAAAAGTATTGTTTGGTTTTTTGTGTTGTCGTTAACTAGTTAAATGAATGTCCTATGCAGTAGTTGTTTTTTTTTTTATTTGAAAAGATTGGTTTTTTGTGTTGTCATTAACTAGTTAAATGAATGTCCTATGCAGTAGTTTTTTTTTTTTTTTTTTGAAAAGATTGGTTTTTTGTGTTGTCGTTAACTAGTTAAATGAATGTCCTATGCAGTAGATTTTTTTTTTTTGATTTGAAAAGATGTATCAAAAAGGTTCACTCAAAGCTTATATGAACTGTAGCAAATTATCTTCAGCTCAGTTTTTTTTTTAACTCGCAGAATTTTAATTTGTATTTTAAAAGCCTTGCTGAAAAATTTTTCCAGATTGGCAGTATGAAATTTGTACTTTCCATGGGTCATATGTTTGTTTAGGTACTATTTCTTCATTTTGATATTTTACTTCCTTTGTTTATAATACTTTGAGTTTTATATTTTCATAAACAGGGATGGTCAATGTAAATATTTTTAAGCTGATTTGTCTTTTTTTTTTTTTTTTAATAACAATGCACATTTTTTATTTCAGAAAGTATCTCAATACCAACTTATATATGTAAAGTATGCGATTAATATGATTGAGTATAAACAATCCGTCCACTCAATAACTATTTCATTGTTTTTTTCATGAATAGTTTGGCATGGTAGTAACAACAACTTTATAAGGTTAACTGAGAGCAGTTTTGATTGAAGGAACATGATTGTCAATGTCTGTTCCAGGCGGGGGCACCTCAAGAAGAGAAGTTTGTACATTTTAATGGCTGAATTCTGTGCCCCCATGTATTTGATGATTGATAAGTATCTTCAGTTTTGTTTGGTTTAGGTTGTAAAGTTCAAGTTGTAATTTATTGTTTTATTCCTTCCTATTTAGTCTGTGATATTGAAATAAACATTTTTATCCTCTCAAATGAAATGTGTTTTGTGTAATATTGGATGTGTAACATCTTAAACTTCAGCAAAGATCAAAACTTGATCATTAGGATTGCTTGGTATCATTAGAAAGTTTAAATCCTCTCTTATATGATAAAAAAAAATTCAATGCACTCCACTAATATCAACACTTTCTATATTGGCATTTTGTTCAAATCAACATTTTTTGTCAAATCACAATTTATTTTTTAATTGCATCTAATCAAGAAACTAAATAATCTTATGTCAACATTTTTTCATCCCATTTCTCTCACCGTCAATTTTGTTATGGTCTTCTCAATTCTGGCAGGACATTTTAAAATGAAATCTCTCATTGCGCACTTTTCATATCAATTCAGATCAACACTACTCTTCACTACTCATGCTACCCTTCCCCCATATAATAAAAAAATAAATGAATCAATCAAAACTTGTCTTTATGGTATATCTACTTATGCTTGTAACAGTACATAAAACTTTGACTACTTAATACAACAGATAGAAGAAAGGTTAGGTATAACAAAAAAGAGACGTTTTTTTTTGCCTTTCACTCTTACTCTTAGTATTTTTATATAAATCGTCATTCTCTTAAATGGGCGCAATATCCCTAGTCCCCTTCATATCGCTGTGTCAGCAGTGTACTGTATCAGTTTGGTTCAGTGATATATATATTAACAACCATCATTTCTATCAGTTTGTTGCGAGAAAGGAGTTGCAAGCGATGACGTATATCATAAAACAATATGCCCCACAACCAATCCAAATCAGGCAGAATCAGCTTGTTGCCAAAACAGAAGCTACGAGTGAAGACGCGTGTCATAAACCGTTATGTCTCACATCCAATCCAAATCAGGCAGAATCAGCTTGTTGCCAAAACAAGCTACAAGGAATGATGCATGTCATAAACCGTTATGTCTCACATCCAATCCAAAGGAGGTCGAAGTTGCATTTGGTTTTTTTTTTTTAAGTATTTTAAAGAGTGGAAAAAAAAACTGGGAAAATTATTTTGTCCAAAAGTGTTACAACCATGCGACCTTGACTCATTGAGACTGGAATCACAACATATATTTAAAAAAAAAACGTAATCATAGCAGTTTTGATTACTTACATTGTGACATCTATATATAGAAAGGAATAAGTGGGGAATACTAGAGTTGCGCCCCATGATAGATGTCGCCCACAAATTTAAATTTAATCCTTTGTTTTTTCTATTGTCTAGGTCTACAAAAATTACTTACAGATCTAAAGTCGAGTTTTTTTTTTTTTTTGTTTTTTTTTTGAGTGAGATCATTCAAAATATTGCGTGGGAAAAAAAAAAACCCTGAAAATGTTAAACCTTTTTTTAAAAGTTTTGTTTTTTAACATAATCCAAAGATTTGGAAATTTCAGCAAAGATCTGTCAGCTCCTCTGAAAGTGAAATTGCATTCACAACAGCAATAATTACTTTCTTCAGTTTTGCATTGATTGATATTATCAGTCAAAAGATTAATAAACTAATTTCCATTTTGATAGAAGAAGTGAAGAAAATATTCTTAAATTGCATTCACAATACCAATAAACTACTTCATTAAATTTTGTATTAATATTATCATTCAAAAGATATAAAAAAAAAAAAGTAATCTTCGTTTTGATAGCAGAAGTGAGGAAAATATAGAGATACATATGATGCACTCCTGGAAACAGGTCACTAAGTTTACACTTCCCGATCCTGATGTAGCGCCGGCGGTTGAAGAGAGTGGAAAACCCAGTGTATTCCTCAGTAACACAGTCAGCCTTTAGGCTACTTCAGGAGAAAACACAAAACTATAATGATAACGTGAAATATTTATGAAACGTAACCTTTTATTTTTTCATATTCTAATTTTTCTAATCGAGTATTTCTTTCTCTCTCTCTCTCTCTCTCTCTCTCTCTCTCTCTCTCTCTCTCTCTGTCTCTCTCTCTCTGTCTCTATCTATCTATCTATCTATCTCTCTCTCTATCTATCTATCTATCTATCTATGTATCTATCTATCTATCTATCTACCTTTCTCTTAAATCTAAAAGTTTGTGATCGATAAACATGATAGATGGGTTAAATCCGGGATGGAAAAATATATTTTTCCTTAATAAAAAAATGCTAATTTGGTGAAAACTACTTGGGAAAAAAAAAAATCAGTAATTTCCGTTTCATTGAATTTTTAATTCACGCAAAATTTAATAGGGAAAAAACATGCGCGCGTGCACACACACACACACACACACACATACATACAAAGCTACTACTGGTGCATCTTGTTAATTTTTAAAGAAAATGGATGATTGTTTTGATTCAAATTCAGATCGGTTTGCTTTAATTCTAGCTGGAAGAATTACATTACAAAGTAACAATACCGCTGCTTTTGTGAAGGCGAAAGTTTTTTAGTTGTATCAGGTAATAAAAAGCAACTGTAACAGCAAATGGCGCTACTGTGAGTGATAGGACAAATTTACAAATCCTGTGGTACATTTGTCGGATATTTTTTTCCCTCGTATAGCGCCCTTGTTGAAGCTCCTTCGCAAATTGATGGTCTGTTGCAGGTCTTTTTCAACCTGAGAGGAAGGTAAAAATTTTTGTACTAAAAGGGCAACTGCACATAAATGTAGGGTAATTAAACGCCAAGCATAGCTTTTGTTCGCTTTTCTCTCTCGTCCTTAAATTCTCCTTGTTCTCCTCTTTGCCTTTCTCTACCCGTTTCGAGTCCTCGTCCTCCTCCTCGCCATTCTCTACCCGCTTAAAATCCTCCTCCTCCTCTTTATCTTTGTCTACCTCCTTCTTGCCTTACTCTATCCCATTCTAGTCCTCTTAGTCCTTCTTGCCTTCCTCTACCTTCTTCTAGTCCTCCTCCTCCTCCTTGTCTTCTTCTGCCTCCTTCTAATCCTCATCCTCCTCCTTGTCTTCCTCTATCTTCTTCTAATCCTCCTCCTCCTCTTTGTCTTCCTCTACCTCCTTCTAATCCTCCTCCTCCTCCTCCTTGTCTTCCTCTACCTCCTTCTAATCCTCCTCCTCCTTGTCTTCCTCTACCTCCTTCTAATCCTCCTCCTCCTCCTTGTCTTCATTTACCTCCTTCTAATCCTCATCCTCTTTGTCTTCCTCTACCCCCTTCTAGTTTCCGTCTTCCTCCCTGTCTTCCTCTATCCTAGTCTCCGTCCTTCTCCTTATCTCCCTCTACCCTAGTCTCCGTCCTTCTCCTTGTCTTCCTCTACCCTAGTCTCCGTCCTCCTCCTTGTCTTCCTCTACCCTAGTCTCNNNTCCTCTACCCTAGTCTCCGTCCTTCTCCTTGTCTTCCTCTACCATAGTCTCCGTCCTCCTCCTTGTCTTCCTCTACCCTAGTCTCCGTCCTCCTCCTTGTC
>BLXT01004324.1:80085-98672 GCA_019648995.1 Plakobranchus ocellatus | reverse complement strand
CACACACCACATTTGCTTGCACCAGGATTAAACAGATTAGAGCAGCTGACTAAAAATTCCCACACATCCTAGAATCTCAAATCTCGCCGAGTCATAAGTTTGCTATGACAATCGCCTGCCAATAATGCCAAATATAATGACGCCTTGAAATTATCTAATGGAAATTATACAGCATGCAATATTGCGTTCAATGTTTAGGCATGAAGTGAGATGCTGCTTGCATGAGTCACCGCAGACTCGGTACAGAAATGCCTGGTTCGAGTTGGCTGGTAGTTAATTTAACAGATAACGTTGGCTCCTCTCTCATATTAAAGGTCAACAAAATGAAGCTTATTATTATGTTGTACAATATTTTTTTTATTCTCTCACTGTTTTTTCTCTTCAGCCTCTGGTAGGATGAATAAGAAATATTTCAGTTTTCTAATTTTTAATGTTCTTACACAAAAGGTTTCATATTGCTTGTAAAATCACACATGATGAATAAAAGATATTACAATTATTGTGCATAGCCCTTTTGTTCTCAGATAGTTCTTGTGTCTTGAGCCCAATCCTACCTATTGAGCCACACATCGTACGGAAAACTTTTGCAGATTTTTATAATTTTTTTTCACTTTCATCCTTCTTTTCATTGCTTTTTTTACAAAAAAAGCTAGAAACCCAATATCCTGGTATGGACTGCAGTAGCCTTACGAAGAGCGATATAGCCATAGACTTAAAACTGCTGCTACTGCACTTTACTTGGCCACTGCCATTAGAATTACATGTACATGTACTATCTACATCCGTTTACTAGACATCGTTGCAATGTTTATTCAATAGTTTCTAATTCTAGCCCTATCAGTATCACAGAGTTAAAAATGTGAGTTCTGGCCCACGTGGTCTGGCTTTGAGCTTGAGAACACTATTCCAACAAAATTATAATCAACTTTTATAAATCAGGATAATAAATGATGAAAATACACCAAAAGCAGAAGCCTTCACAAAAGAATAAAATTTGAAGATGCAGGCAGACGATACTAGATTTCATTCAAAATTTCAGGAGCTCTAGTCTAAAAAAAAAATGTAGTTCTAATAAGACTGATTGCCAAATTGGATTAAGAGCTTTTTTACGATAGATATGTAACATTACCCAAAGGCTAAATATTCAGAGGTCTTTAGTGGTATCTGTGTAAAAGTTGTGTAGCGAAGCAGAGGTGAGGTTTGAAACCATTCCGCCACAGGTCCTTATTTTATGGACTTCAAAGAACAAAATTTTAATTCAAATAAATTGAAAAAACCTTTCATGAAACAAGTGTACAAAGGAATTACCTGTCGTGAGAATCTCTAAGAACAATTTACTGGTAAAAACCGAATGAAAAAAAATAGAAAAAAACTCAGTATTTTATAAATCCTTTGCAATAAAAACAAAACAAAAAAACCCCCCTAGCTTTTGTCATAGAGCATAAATAATTTGAAATTCTTTAACGCACATTTTTGTCTCAAGTGCTCTATGATTTAAGCAAACACAGGTTGCCATATTTTTTTTCTTCAAATCTTACTTTTCTCTGAAAATCAAAGGAAATACATGATTAAAGATGAATAAAAACAACATAATGAATTATCATGTTAAAGTGAAGCAAGCTCCAAATTAACTCTTTTGTTTTAAGGTAGTAGAAAAAAAAATCCCAATATTTATTATGAATGTAAAAGTTGCATACAAGTGGTCACACCACAAAATGAGATGTTTTGTGGCAAGAATGGCCTCAGAAGAATTGGCTGTATATGCATTCTCTGTAGATCATCAAATGATATATAACACCGGCAGACCCTAACATTAACATTATGACAGAATTTAAATACGAAAAACATTAAGAATTGTGGCAACTGTCCATTGCACTAGATTCTACAGGGTTCGCTAAGTGGTACAGTAGCTAGCAAACCTGCCCTGAGATGTGTAGGGAAGTTTCTGTTGAAAGTTCGAGCCCTGCTAAAGATGCCCTGGCCTGAAAGCCTGAGATCACCTTGATGTGGGCAGACTATGTGCACAAAAACTTAATTGTTCCTACAGAAAAGTATCTCTGTTTTCATAAAACTACACGCATGTTCAAATTTTGATTAAAGACTGATGGTGGAGCTGTTAACTAAACTCATGAAAATATTTGATTTGAGTGAGAGGATTTGAAAAAAGGGAATTTCAGCTTCCATGGCTTGTGTTGTTTACTATCAAAATAAGGGAAAAAAGGGTTTATAGTTTATCCGATTTTGTCCTATATAGCCACATAACTATTGGGGATTTCAAGACTTATTTGCACCTTGGTTAATCAATCTGACTAGACCCTGTAAAATGGTCCTTAGTCAACCACTCAGCCTCTTGAACTGTTTTTATGAATTTTTAGGGGTGAAATAACAAAAAAAAATGCGTTTGATATTAAAAAAAACAACGTGGAAAAAAATCACAAAAAGTCTTGATTGAGCAAAACTGAGAATTCCTGACAAAAACCACTCTAAAAACATGAATGGACTTTTTATTCATTGTAAATGAAATGTTAGCTGGGTAAACCTTAAATTGATTCTTTTGTTTTTTCCACATAAACATATTCTTCATCCTCAGAATCCTCCCCATCTGTTTCATGTCTCTTTCTCCTCCTTTTCTTCCTCTTTTTTTCCCTCCTTTGATCTTCAGGCTCCAGGGTGTGAGAAGACTTTGAGAGAGGCAAATCACTGTGAGCTTTGAGTGTTTTAGAATCCAGAGAATGAGATCCCATTTCATTACGAGAAGAACCATCTAAAACTGAACTTGCTTCCTGTAGCACATTATTTACTCTCAAACTATCACACTCAATTTTTCCTTTCTCTGATGTTTTCAACGGAAATTGTGGAACAGAGTCGCTGTCAGAGTCACTGCTGGAGCTGGTGCTGCTACGAGACGACGTAGACTCTACCACCTCCTGTCCATTCTTACACTGCCCAGCAGAGAGATTACTTGCAGGTGAACTATCTTCTGACCGTCTTGACCTTTGATCATTGTCAGGTAAGGAGGAGTCTTGTTTGTAAAAACTTCTAATCTTGTCAGTGGATGATTTGGATAAACTATCAGCACAAGTGGTTGCCTTTTTGGGAGAAAGAGACTTAGAGCTCCTCACTTTGGTGTTGCTTTTACTCTCTTTGCCTGAATCAGGCAATGAAAGTTTGTCTCTAGATTTTGATCTGGATCTATGATGATTATTGCCTGCTGATCTCGATCTGGATCTGTGCTTCAATGTATCTAGATTATTGTCCGCTGATCTTGATCTGGATCTGTGCTTCAACTTACGACGATTATTGTCTGCTGATCTTGATCTGGATCTGTGCTTCAATGTATGACGATTATTGTCTGCTGATCTTGACCTAGATCTGTGCTTATATTTTTTGGGCAGCCTGTGATTCATTGGAGATCTTGACGTGTGTCTGTATTTTGGATCTGCTTCCCTGGAACGAGACCTAGAATCGTTTCTGGCCACTGAAAGCCTCTCTGTTGATCTAGATCTCCTTCGCTTCAGTTTAGATGATCTTTCATATGACCTGGATCGTGACCTCTGCCTGGAGACTGTTGACTGGCCCCTTGATTTAGAGTTAGACCTATCCCTCCTTCTATTTGAGGAACGATTCTTTGATCTCGATCTGCTTTTCTTCCTATGCTCATGCCTCTGTCTCTCCTTTGAGCGGGATCTAAACCTTGACCTTGATGCACTTTCTCTGTGGGATCGACTGGACCGAACAGACTCTGATCTTCTTCTGTCTCGTTTGTGGTCATCGTCTGCGTCATCATTTCGACTTCGCCTCTCTGACCTTCTACCTTCTTCTCCATATCTGCCCCTTGTTCCTCTGTCCCTTCTCTCGCTGGCAGGCCAATCCTGGTCCATGTCGGCAAATTCACCACCAGGGTTGCGGAAAACATGTAGGAAATTGCAGTGCTTCCCTTTCGGGCACCTTTTCCTAAAGGCTAGACCTAAATAAAAAAAAATATGAAAAATATATTTTGTTATAAAAATAAAGCACTACCGATTTTGCTCACATGAAACTATTGAAGGCACAAATAATGTGTGAATTATCCGTGACATAAAATTGATCAGATAAATTTATTTTCAAAAACTGGATTGGAAATATGATTCCTATTGTGAATTTCTTCCAAATTCAAATTAACTGCACATCAACTGAGAACATTTATCAGAAAAAAAAAATTATTAAATATTGTTAAGGTGAAGAGAAGAGCAAGTGATTTTGAACCTTAATAAAGATAAGATATCCTGTGTCTACATATAACGAGCGCCTAATGCATGTCGGCATCAACAACAGTCTATAATTTTTGTTTTAAGAAGTTCCATACACAAATGCAATGTCCATACATGAATAGAATATCTTTTTTGTTTTCATTCACCTTCACCCACAGAAGTGCATCAATGCACAGCGCTAGACTAACCAAACAAGAAAATTTGTATCCAGCCAAGATAAAACTGATTGATTTTTCCCATAGATACAATAGGATCATCAGAGCAACATCCTGACACCTGGAGGAGCTTTAGTTCAAGTACTAACCTTGAGTTTTTACCTCATGGATTTGACAGCAAAATCAAAGCTTAGGAAAGTTAGAGTCTATGATTGTGTGTCACTGCAGGTATGGTGACAAAAAATGCACAAGTGGAAAAAAGTAGAAACTCAATATTTCTCAAGCGAAAATTGATGGCCTGGGGACTTCAGAGATTTGATACGCCTGCGATTGCTATTCAAAATCACACTAAGTCTTCCACCATTCATAAAGCAGCATGTTTCTGCGTCTACTGCGCACTTGTTCTTACCACAGATAGCAGCTTTCCATGACTCTATGTTGACAAAGATACAGGTGAGCTGGCGACCTCCATACCACCGTGCGTTGAACTTCTCATAGGCTTTCTGAGCTGATCTCTCACTGAAGGACAGCACAAAAATGCACCCAATTGTCATTGATAATAATAAATTATACCAACAAAAACAGCAACCACAATGTTAGGGTCAAAGGCCAAGTTGAAAATTAAACATCTATTCACTTCTAAATGAAAAGAAAAAACATAAGGGTCCTAATAAGCATGTGTGTATATTGTTTTTTTTTTACTTTTTTTTTTTTTTTTACTTTTGAGTTGAGAATAGAGGTGCAATAAAAAAGAAAGAGAAAAAAATACTGGTCAGGCTTAAACTTGGCACACCACAAATTGAGCCATTTTGGGCAAAAAATTTTAGAAAATGGCAAAATATGCTATAAAAGAATAGGTTTTCAGCTCTCTAGAGAACATGAGTTACACAGTTTCAGAAGTATCAAAAACTGCAAGATTCTTGCAAAAGTTATAATAGACTTTGCTGTAAAAACTATAAGTTTCTGTCGCATTTTGTTGTGTTACTACACGTGGGTTTTAAAAGTGAGGTACAATATTTCATAACACTATGAATGAAATTTGTTTCTAAATGTATCAGTCTCTAGGGCAAAAATTTCTTTATAAAGCATAATCTGATTGCCAATCTGCACTTCACAATCCATTCCAAGGTTTCTTAGCCTCTCTGTCACCAATGTGATGACCAAATTTCAAACCTCTTCTGCTATAGATTTAAGCTCCTCACATTAAAAAAAAAATGAACCTTTTAAATGAAAAAGGAATGTTTATGACGTTCATGGTTCAGTCATTAAAGCCAATAGAAGCACATAGAACAAATTTTAGCTCATTCTAATATTTCTCACTATCTCTTCAGAGAGCTTTGCATGGGTAAAAACTGGAAATAAAAATGTTGATTATGGGCTGAATTTAGAAACTTACTTTAAAACTGTTACGATATTGACAAAAAGTCAAAAAGGAGGAGAATCTTCCTACGCATCAACTCAAAACAATAAGATCAATACTACACACTTCAATAATAAATGCCCAACCCTAAAAGAGACATCCAACTCACTATAGAATGGTTTTAGAATCAATAATACAAAAAACAAGACCAAAGCTCATACTGGAAACATGCTACAAAAATATATTTGCCAAAAAAAAAAAGATTTTTGAATACCTTTCCAAAAAGGTTTGAGAGTACTGCACTTTATAGATGTCTTTGTCCTTACCTTCTATACTGCACATAGACATTGCCCTTGAGATGAGGTTCACAGTTGCAGCACACTTTCACCTGCACCACAGTCCCAACAGTTTTAAACTCGGGCACCACGTCTGCATAGAAATCCCTGAAGCTTTGATACAAATCTGACTCCTCAAACTCTAGACTCATATCTGTGGGAGAAAAGGCGTGACACACAGTCAAGATAAAAGAGGCTTGTTTTTAATTATCATTATTTATCCCCACCAACATTAACTTAAAAAAAAAAGATTAATAAACACTGCCATCGAACGCTGAAGCTTAAAAGTGTATGGATGTACTCTGTAGATAGTCGAGAGGAGAAGAGGGTGCTTTGATTGAACCAATATAGCCTAAAGGAAGGCAACCCTGAGAGGAAACCCCCTAGCTCTACAAGGTTATGAGTTTGATCTGGGCTAACGATGTAGACCAAGGATGAAAAAAAGTTAAAAAAAAAAAATCAATACAGCATTATCCTCACTGCCAAATTATAAAGTCAACATGCCTTAAAAAAGATTGCAGCTGATCTGGAGATTAACAAGCCTCTGGTTTCACTCCAAGATGCAGATCCTCACTACAAATGTGAAATCTTTCATACCTCATGATTCTAAAACATGGCAGGTAAGCAAGATCAACACCAACAAGCTACAGACATTCATCAACAGGTGTGCCTGACTGTGTTAGAAAGGGACACTGGTGGCTTTGGACGTCACCCTGAAACCAGTAGGGATTTTCAATCTTGCCACCAGTGCCTGACCCAGCAAGGACCACAACTTTGTGATCACAGAGCTGGGATTACCTAAAGTCTTCTCAGCTGAAATGCCGAGGTCCAGGGGCCGCACAGGCCCTGGCAGGCAGCCGCCAGGGGGCAAAGCCCCCCCCAAAAAATTAGGGTTTTTTAGGGTTTTTACAATTTGACAAGCCCAAAACCAACCTCTCCTGAGAGGAATTTCTCATTTTAAAGTAGAAAGAGGCTTCACACAATAATAACAAAATGTAACTAATTTTATAATTGTAACAGACTTGGTGTTTTACTCAATTACAACCCCACACTGGCCATACACTATTTCAGTACGGCATAGAACACAGTATGCTTGGCCATCATCTCTAACTTTCCGAATAAAGAAGCCTAACCTTTCATGATCTTCTCCAACTTAAACGATGTGGTCCATCCAATTTAATTTCCAGCGATTACGGACAGTAGAGTCATAAATATTTGAGACCTTATCCCTCAAAACAATATCACTTCGCGTCGATATTTTGTTAGACAGATCAATTTAGATCTAGGTTTTCTTGTTCCAAAACAAAGTAAAGGGGAGAGTCGATAGGTTTACAAGTGCAACGAGATGACAAGCATGCGGACTGACGTTTTCGAATGAAATGATGTCAATTTGATTGTCAGAGAACCGCTGTGTATATTTTTCTAAAGCAAGTAATTTAAGGCCAAAATCGTGTTGGTTCAATTTGTCTGGCAACGTCAGGCTACTTTTACACATTGGCAAATTGTATTCCGGAAGCCAACATTGTAAAATTCATTTCTATTTCCGGTTTCGCTTTTTTACCGATAATTTTTTAATCGCGTCTCCGCGGATTTTTTTTTCGAACCGCAGCTTCAAAATCCTGACTATGCGGAGATCCGCGGACGAATCCCAGCCCTGGATCACCAGTACAAAGAAAAGGCTACCATAGCATAAACAAATCAGAACATTTGTCAGCTTTGTGTAAGGTTGTAAAATATAAATGAAAATAAACTGCCTTGGCTAACCTGCGTCCAATGCATCAACAACAGATTGTTCCAACTCAATACAGGTGAACATCCTTGGAATGAGGATTGTTGTGCTGCTCTCTGGATACTCGTGGTGGCGGGAGCATCTGGGAGCATAGAAAGGCAAAAAGATTTAATTTTTGCTGTGGCCACGTGCTTTGCAAAGGTATGAATACATTTTGGGGGGGGGTGCGTAGGAGGAGATCATTCTCATTTGGATACTTGCTCCAATATAAATTTATAAAAGTCAAAACATAAAACATTGGTCTATGTCTTAGAATATTTTTGTTTCAAGTTATGATAAAATTGAAAAAAAAAAGAAAAATACACACACACAAAAAACATGATATCTTATTTACAAAAGCATATTGCGTGTCTAATTCCAAATAAAGAGTAATCATGCAAAATAGCCATTAGTAGTTGAAATACTTCAATACAATCAACTGGCTATTTTATTATTTTATTTAAAGCTGTAATTTCTTTAAATACAAAGAAACAACAACAGCAACAAAAATTAAATAAAAAAAAAAGCAAATGGCCAAGAAACAGCTTGAAAAAGCAAAGAAAATTCAAATTTTTCAAATCAAATAAAAGGCACTGCTAGATTGCATGCAGAGAAAAGTGATGGAATTACCAACAGACAATACTTTGAACAGAAAATCGGGAGTCCTTCCTTAAAAACTAAATATTAAAAAAAAAAAACAATCAAGAAATTATACTTACTCTTCCCCAAAGCGACAAGCTGCCGTTTTCTTGAAGAAAGGACAAACCTCTACTTTCTTCTCCTGGCTGTACTGTACCGGTCCAATCGGATTATGCCATGGCTCCTATGAAGCATTTGTAACAACACAAGAAAGATCACTAAACAATTTACTGTATCTATTTTGAAGTCAAATTGTAGGAAGTTAAAACCATCATCCCTCTGACTGTTTTTTCAAAGTTCACATCCACGGTTTCTACAAGGTCAGCTGGCCTCAAAATCTTGCCAGACCTGAACAATTGAAACTAATTTGGCTACTGCAGAGGGATGGAAGCTTTTTCAGAGCATATTAAGATTATATAATAAATAATTTATGCTATAGATTACAATGCTATCATAAATGATGAAATGACAGAGGGTCATGAAATTGTTTTTTTATAAGATCCAAAGCCATTTTTTTCTTTTTTCTTTTTTTTTTTTTAAAAACTTTTATTTCCTTTGTAATGTTTTGACTCCATTCACCAAAAATAAGTCACTTAAGATCAATCTTCAAAGATGTGCAGAGAATCAAAGGTTGCACCAGCTGTGAATTTTTTTCCAGTGTTGCATGCACCATGTTCGAGTTATCTAGCTTGCAAAAACTATGCAAAAAGCCCTCTATCACCTGTCTTAAAAATTCAAGGCCTAGAAATCAATACTGCATGGACAAAAAAAAATTTCCCCAAATAAACTTATTCAAAAGTTAATGTGTGCTCCAAATTATATGAGCATATTAAATCACCACAAGACATTTTTTAAAGCTTTAAAATACTTAAAGTGCATCTGAGATGTAAGCACTGAAAGTTTTTTAAAGGATTTCTAAAAAAAAAAAGAAGTATGTGTTTAAAAAATGATTAAACAAAAAAAGCCATTATCTGCTACATCTGTCACATTAAGACTGGGTTTCTAGATCTTTAACATTGAGTTTCTCCATACCTTGTTCTCGTGAGCTGTTGCCTCCTCCAGCAGCTTTTTCTAGGATAAAAAAGGGATTCCATGTGAAGATTGTAAGTAGAAAGAGGTGATTAAGACACCATTCTCAATCATGACCTCGCACAGGTGCTGGAGAGCTAGAGTCTGAGTTAAGATTGCTTCATATGGCTCATTGGTAAGGTTTCAACAATGCGTGAATATGAAGTTAACTGTCCTTTTCTTTTCAATCATGTGTAAATGCATATATAAATTTAAATAAATTATGAAAAAATTGACAGACTTTTTCTAAACTAATACATTTAAAAATTACATGCACACAGAATAAAATTCTAAATAATTAGAAAAACAGTGTCTACCTTGAGAGAACATTCAACTACAATAACAATCTAATACAAATGATTTGGCAGTTCATGAACAGAGTTTTTATTCACGATAAAAGATACAATCCAAATCAAGTGTAAGATTTCTTGTTTCAAATGCTGTGTGAAGAGTGTTAAGGATTCAAATTTTTTTCGGGTCTAAAAAAGTGTCTTGCAATGCTCAATATAGACGCAAAAACCAATTTGAACATCACTCTTTTTTTTTTTGATACATTGTACCTGGGCTTTGTTATCTATCCTTAAATTTCTTAAACTTACATGAGAAATATGCAAAACCTTCAATATATCTACTCTGACAATGGCAGGTAAGCTCCATGTTCGTTTAACACCTTTCATATCTAAAACTTTTGTCAAATAAACGTTTAAATCTTCTATTGCATTTTTTTGAAAGTCAACATTTATAAAGTGGCCTTATCAAAAAGAGATAAAAAAAAAAAAAGAATTTGAAAATAAACCCTTGGAGTTTAGGATATATTGAAATCAAACCATCTGTGCAAATCACCTGCTTCTCCTTTCTCTCTGCCTCCTTCTTTTCTTTTGCCTCTTGTTCCTCTTTTTCTTTCAGCTCTCTTTCTGCCCATTCCTCTTTTATTTTTCTCTGCAGAAACAAGAAAATGAAATAAATTTGTTTAAAAAAAAATGGAAAAAACTTTTCTTTAAGACTAAAATAAATTTTATTTCAAGAAAATCAAAACAGTAACATTCACATCAGGGTTGCATGAAATCTTAAACAAAATAACTTGCTCAGATTAATATCACAAGAGCTAAAAAAAACAATATTTTAAGCAATAACAACAATATGCAACAAAAAATATATATATATAAAGAAGAAGAAAATTTTAAAAGAAAAATATTTCAGGCTTTTTTCAATGAGTGAAAATTCATGGTTGAATAATCACCTCAATTTCCTCCTTCCTTCTTCTCTCTTTCTCTTCCCATTCCTTTTTAGCTCTGAAGGCAGCCTGAGCCTCCCTCTCCCTCTGCATCCACAGCAAGTTCTGCCGCAGGCTCTTTTCCTCCTCCTCTTGCTCTCTTCGCTTTTCCTCTTCAGAATCTGTGACTTCCTCTTCTTCAGTTGTATATGTAAAATGGAATTATTTCAGCTGCGTTTTTCAAATCTATGACAACATACAGTCAACATTGCTTAATTGACATAATCAAATCACATATAAACTGAGTTAGATGATTATTAACTTAATAAACAAGACAAAACCAAAACAAAAAAAAACCAGCTAATCTGCTTTTTCTAGATTTAATGGTCTGTGCCAATTAATTGTCTGATAATTTTTTTAAATGCTCATATTTTTACCAGAGAGAGAGAAAGACAGAGCAAGAGGAGAGAGGAGGGGGAGGGGTACATGGTTAGAGATTGTAGGAAAAAATATTGCAAAGTTCTAGGCATTAACTATGCAATGCAGAAGTGGAACGTTTTAACTTTAGAGATCGATGTGTATTTGTGAAATATAATTATCAATGTATACCTCACCTTGTGCCTCATTCTTATCTCTTTCTTTAGCCAGCTCTGTTCTCTTTTTCTTTCTTTTCATTTTCTTTATGTAGGCCTTCCATTTTTTATGGCTTGAGGAAGAGAAATAGAGGGAAGTTTTTGTAAATTTCCCAAAAATTTATTTTTATTGATCACACACACAAAACATTAATAACAAATATAGAATTTATAGAGTAAAAAAAAAAAAATCCTACTTAGGAAAATCACGGCTCTTCTTATCAGAAAAACCACCTACTGTGTATCTGAGGTGAGTGCAGACTTGGTATCCTTGGAAATGAATAGCAGATTCAATCTAGATTGCAAGGCTTGTGGCTGTGGCTGACAATCCATGCATCCATTCCAATATATGTTTAATTTTTAGCTAATCATCGACTCTACTTTAACAGATTGTGAGAGGAAAAAAATGCTCTCAAGATTTTTTTTGCTTTTTTTTCTTTCATTAATGCCATCAAGATAATCTACTAAAGAAGCTTTCTCAAAGACATTTAGAGCATATAAAGATCATAATGTGACTTTAAGAAATGGGCATCAGATTTCTTATAAAATTCTCATAATGATCAAGGATAAAATGAGAGAATTTCTTTTCCTTTCCAACTGGCCACTGCAACATTTGGACAGGTCCCAAATCAAGTCTGCGGTTACAAGCATTTTACCACAGGGAAGGAATGTGTACACATGCATACAAACAACTTTATAATCTATAATCTTGTTCAAGCACATCTTACAAACAAACAAGAGGCCACTACCTAATCATTAAATCAAGATACTAGAGTGGTAATCCAAAATTATATGATCCCTTTACCTCCATGTAGACTTATAACAGGTCATACCACATGACAGGATGTGAACATGTGCATACAACATATGTTATCTTGGAGGCGATCTAGAACTCTCTTTGTCTCCAAGACTCATATCAGGCACAATTTTCAAACAAGCAACCAGCATTGTGAGCCATATTTATCTTTCTCTAGTGAAACATGTAGGTCTAATTAGAATAATTTCAAAACCCAAAGTAATTGTGGAGTTTAAGTAAAAAAAAAATTATATTAAATGATAATCTTGGTCTAGATCTAGAATTGGGATAATTCGGGAGATCTACTTTCACCAGCATAGACTAGAGTTGATGTGTCACCACCGCCTTTGAACCTTGTTTCCGGAAGTCATCAAATTCAAATATGCAGTTAGAGGTGCCAGAAAAATTGAAATATGAACCCAAATTTTGTAGTACAAACACTAACAACATGTATGCCGGTTTGATCCCACAATAATAAGCAAAGATCGAAAATGAGGCTCACAACACCCTTTTCAGAACATACATGCATTGCTTCCCAAACCGGCAGCCTGAGGGCTTACTCACCCCATACTGGCACCTCTTGAATTTATGTAGAACAAAAGCTGTGCATTTCGTATAAATTAAAAACCAGCACCTTGAGATTTTCTTCATCCCAAACCAGCACCCTTAGAGTGTCATACCGGCAGGAGAATCTAGAAGAGCTGTTTAAATATCAGCACTCTGTGTCTCATACCAGCACCTGAACAAAACTTGACCCTGAAAACAAACTTTCATAAGTCTTAGTTTTGATATCTTTTTTTTTCTTTAAGTTTTGTTTTTTAATATTGCTTTAAAAATAGATCTGTCATGCAACTAATATGGAGAATTATAAAAAAAAAAAGATTTTCCCTCTGTGTTTGAACGGGCCGTCATAGGCCGCATTAAAAATGGCTTTTTTTCTTTTGTCCTGAAAAGGACAGTTGTGTTTTTGGTGAGTCGGACTGCTGGCAGGCATCCTGGCTAGGCTATGGAAAAAGCGTCTTCCCTGTGCAGACAACACAGATGACTGGAAGTTTTCCAATTCTTCTATTGTCATTTTGAAAAGGGCTTTTTTCCTGGCCCCACAATGTCTTTTGTGAACCCATCTGTTCCAGGTATCACAGCCAATCCAACCCTCATAGTCCTGTCTTGTTCCACATACAAAACAGTTGTTCTTCATCCTCTTCTTAATCATCTATGGGCATAATGAAGTCGCTGGAGCAGTCCGACTCAACCAATAAATTTGTGTCCAGTTGTTCTTCCGTGGTGTTAGAGTCCACCTTGGCCTTCTTCGTTGACGGCCTCTTCACCCTAAACTTCTCTATCTTTGTCCCTCCTGGCTTTCTTCTTAACTGTCTCTGCTTGGTGCCAGTTGGCTGCTTTTTTTGTTGTTCTTCTTTCTTCCTCTTCTACTCCTCTTTCTTTCTAATGCATTCTTGCTTTCTCTCCTCTGCTTCATGCTTTTTGGCCTCTGCCGCTCTTATTTTGCTCTCCTCGAAGTCTTTGTACCACTTCCCCAATATCCACTTGGGTGGTTGCTTCCTGACAACGTTGGTAAGCTTTTATGTCCAACTGTCAGGGATAGGCAGTGAGTCAAACAAGGGGGGAGGCACTATCAAGTTATACAGCTCCAGATATTTCTAATAGCTGCGCTCCTCTTCCTTTGGCCTCTTGTTTGCCCACTGCCATCGTCGGACCCAGTACATATAAGAGGAAGTCCATCCAGTCGATATTATAAAATCAATCAGCTGGTCCACAGATTGAGCCACATGAGGAGAGAGCTGTTGAAGAGAACAAAAGCTTGAATTAGAAATGGTTAGAAACGGAACAACAAAAAAAAAACAACTGTAAAAAAATAATTTAAAAATTTCTATCTGAAATGTGTCTAGCTAATAATATTACCTGACGTACTTTGTTTGCCTGGCTTTGGTGGTAGGGTGGTCATCGGTTCTCGGTAGATTTGTATCCGACATAATCTGACATTGTGGATAAAAAAGAAGGAAAGCAGATCATTTAAAAGGAGTCTCTAATATTTAAATCAACTATCCTCTTAAAAACAGAAAAGTGCAAATTAAGCCATAACATTAATTTTACATTAGCTCCAGTTCCGCTCCAGTTGAGCTCAACCACTTGAAGCCCGAGTTCGACCTGGCAGCAATGTAAAGAGTTACCAAAACCCACATTTGTTTGCATTCAATAACAGACATGATGTTATAACACAGGGCGTACTTCACAGGCGGTCTCCTGCTGAAGAAGTCCCAGGTTGTTCCTCACACTAAATCAAAGGGGGTTGGGGGCGGGGTGAAAAGTAACAGAAAATGTATTCTTGGACACCCAGCTTAAATGAAATTCGGGAACTCTTCATTGCTCTCTATCAAACAGAATACAATCAATATTCTTTACCTGTACAGCCACTGTACTGCTACAGCCTGGATGACCGCTTTCGACGGAGTTAGGCAAAGGCTTATCAGGTTGAGGCTGGAAAACAAGATGAGATGGGAAAGGACATCTATCAGTAAAAAATTAAGAAATTATGTTTGTAATATTAAAGAACTCGAAGAGCGCTAGAAGAAATTCCTACATTTCTTCCCGAATAACTCATACCTGAGGTCGTGCTTTTCCACATTTGTACATTTACTGTAGTCCGGGGCATCAGGGTTCCACGGACTGAGGCTACTTTTGAGGAATGCTGTTTTGATGTGGTCCTCACAAAAGCACCTTTGCCAAGCTTCCCAGAATATTGGCATGAATGTGCACGGGAAAATACTGGCCACCTTGTTGATGATTAAGTGCAAGTTGAGCAAGGCCTCCCATTCTCTCTTGAAATTGCCATAATTGATCAAATCATGAGGTTGCATGACATGTGAGGCATGGGATGGTAACAAAAAGTACACAATCCCATTTGCCTTGCATATGTCATGCACCTCAAGACTGACATGGCTTGTATGGCCATCATAGAAAAGAACCACAGACCTCAGCAAATCCTATGGATTAGGGGAAAAAAAAGAGCGAGAGATATGAGATAGCATTTCAACATTTTATTTCCACTAAACAAAAGACGAGCACATGCTTTTGTCATCTTATCGAAAAAAGGAAGTTGTCACAACTGAAAGCGAACTGTTTAATTCTGTAAGAAAAATATTAAACCTGGACATGCAGGACAAAAGTCTCAAGCAGCCAACTTTGAAATACATCGCAGTTGACCCAACCATTGTCTGTTTATTTGCAAACAGCTTCAGGGAAATCCTTCTCATGCCTAAAGGTCTAACGCTTGCCTGGAAAAATGACCAGTGGAGGAAAACGTTGCCCTGAAGCCAAGGCACACCCGAGAATAGTTATTTGCCTTGTGTTGTCCGATCCGATGGTGTACGGATGCTTGTTGCTTGCATAGGTGAGAACAACTGTACATTTAATTTTCTTTTATTTGAAAAGGTGGTGGGGGGGGAAGGATAAGTGCATGTGTATCAAAATTGAATGCCTAGATTCTTTACATAAAAATTTTTATGAAGCTCTAAAATTTACCTTGCCCAAATGAGTGTAGAGGAACGCCTCTCTCGTCTGCGTTGAATACGCACCTTGAATCTACGGCACAGATATCTATGCCATCCTCGACAAGGCTGGTCTCAACTTCTCTAAACCAGGCCCTGATCTTACTTTCTGTCAGGTTGGCCCTTTGCTCACCCAGCACAGACATTTTCCTTTGTTTCACCTCTGGGTGACACTCGAGAAAGCCGTTCAGCCATGTGCAGCCTGGTTTATTGTCAATGAAGACAGTTTTGCGGCCTTCACCATTAAACACCTTCGCCTTCTGAATCACAAGGCACAGAAGGTCTTTTGTGAAGCTGCAGCCTCTCCTCGCCAAGATGATTAGCCAATCAACAATTTTTTTTCTTCCTCCGGTGTCAACACCGTTTTTGTTGTTGGAAGAACAGGGTATTTTGTATTAACTTTGTCCGACAAAATTGTCCTTGGCACCCCAAAATGCTGAGCAGCTTTCTTGATGGACATTGTTTTATTTTTCACTGCCCGGAAAGCTTGCTCCATGGCATCTTGTTTGTAGTTTTTCTTTGTCAGAGCCATTATCTGTTTAAAAAAAAACCGCAAAGACAAAAATGGTACTTTTTCTAAAGCTATTTAACATTGGTTTTGTCATCTATTTTATTATCATCTTATGAAACCAATTTTTCAAGAAATAAGGCTCACAATATCTTCCCTCACCTACCAACACGCACCCACACATATATGCAAATATAGGCACTCAAAACCATTTAATGGCAGAAGAAACTCAACATGAAATGATGCTTTGAGGTATGATAAACTAAAGAAAAAAAAGATCCTTTCAGCTCTTTGATGGAGCATGAAACTATGAAAGCAAAACAATCGCACTTTTAACTATTCAATACATCTAGCATGCCAGTATGGGCACCGAGGGGATAACTATGTTTCCCATATCGCCCCTCCCCCCCCCAATTTCTATGCCGGTAGCAGAGTAATGGGTTGAATAGCCCTTTCTGAACATTCATGGACCATATTTTAATGTTCTAGTACAGTAAAAAAGCTAATTTAACGGAAACGGAAATTATCAAACCTTATCTCCTGTCATGTCCTCTTACCTTGTCAAGCAGAAAGATGGAGTCTGGGTCTCACAGATGTAGACAAAAAAATCAATTTTTCAGCGATAAATTAGCTCGTAGAGCGCCTGCTTTGTCTCACGGAGTAAACAAAATAAAAGAACTTTATGCCCGATTAGCAAAGTTTACCCAGATAACGTTTGCAGAGGCTGTGTAGCTAATTAACGTGGACCAATTGCAGTGAATGCCGATTTGGGGTGAGGGTGCCGGTATGGACTCACTGACTCTAGATCTAAATGAGGAGATTGAAGGCCAAGTTATAATTTAAATAATGCTACTTTCACACAACGTAACCTCAATTTTTTTCCAGCAACCTCTTCATTTTGTCTAGTTTAGCGGATGAAAGTAGATCAAGAAGTCATTGACCATAACTTTTAACTAGATATAATGATCTAGATCTAGATCCATTTCCTAGATTGAAATAGAATCTAACATACAGCTAGGCCCTAGCACTCTATTACGGTAATCCTTACCATCTGCGGTCCCTGCGGGGTTTGTTTAGGCCTACCGATAATATTGACAAAATGAAATGATTTTAGTTGACAAGGTCCAATCTAGAAAAAAAAACTCAAGAGATCTTAGGAAATTGTGTTTTATTTGATATCCAAATCGGACGAATCAACTAAAACCCGTTTATTTTCGTCAGATTTATCGGTTTCGTAGGGACCGCAGATGGTAAGGATTAGCCTAGGCCTACCCTCTAATACTGTGCCTATAACATATTAACATACGACAATTTAAACAGGTCATTTAGATGTTGATTTTCCCCTTCCCCATATTTGAAGATTAAAATGACGATACCTCATATATTCTGGTTTCTTTTCAAAGATCATTGCAGGCATAGCTTTAGGTGCGCAGGGATCATTTTCTGCTATTTGAGGATGCGAGGGAGTCGCCATCTTGTCATTAGGAATTAATTTTAACCTCTGAATAGAAGAGTGCATAGATATGAGTACTTTCGTTTTTTAACGTGGGGCAACTTTGTCGTTTTATTTATTTTGTTCTCTAATTAAATAAAAATATTGGGTCACGGTTTTGATTTATTATTTTATAAACATCGCAGTCGAACGCTAACGGCGCGTTTTTCTTTTTCTTAAAAATAATGATTTATTAATGAGAGTTCTTGAGAGGACTCAAAGATTATTTATAAATAGCATTTTTCAATTTTCGACGATAAAGTTTTCTCCCTCATGTAATCAAAAGAAAATTGTTTAAGTTCAATACAATCATAAAAAATGTTGATTGGTGTTAATATTAATAATGGCCTAAGTGTTATTTGTCATTAACATGATATGCGTGTATATTTTTCTTTTTTTTTTCTGAAGTGAACCGCTCTTTTCTCAAGAAGAAATTTTAAAGTTTCACATAGCCCTAGTTCTCCGGCGGTTATGATACAAGAAGAGAATTTTTTTTTTCTGTTCTCATTTTTTCTGTTTAACAGATTTTTTAAAAGACATATAAACGTAAAGGTAATCCACAAGAGCTATCATCAACCATTAGCATCATCATCAACATCAACATCACTAGCAGGACCATCAAGAACTTCAGAAGGGAACAGTTCCATTTGGGGGAGGGAAGGGGGTCAGAAGGCATAGCCCCCCCCCCGAAGCTGACGAATCTGTACAGTTTGAGAGTGAAAATGCGGCCTCTCCTGGCACTAAAATAGTATATAATCAACATCCACAGGTACATAACTTTTGCAAGGGAGGGGTTCCAGACCCC
>BLXT01004324.1:63249-77991 GCA_019648995.1 Plakobranchus ocellatus | reverse complement strand
CAAAAGGTCTTCCAAAAAGTCCTGACCAAGTCTAAAAATAAGAATCCTATATCACGGACCTGTGACAGCTCACATTTTTTTACAACTAAATATAAGATTTAAATATACACTGTACATGAATTTTTTTTTCTAAAAAAAAAAAAATCACAGTTGATTCTCCAGTATTTTTTTTTATAGTAATGCCACTTTTGAAGTTCAATACAAAAAAGCATTTAAAGCTTAAACACACATTTAGAGTTGAAGGATTCTACTGAACTTCAAAAGAGCTCATACCCAGTCAGTCAGATTTTATTAAAAAAAAAAAAAGTTCTTATACGAAAAAAGAATCTCCCATATCTTTTCGTGCAACATCAGAGCAAATGAGTCTCGAGTGACAGAGAATACTTTTGTCCCAGAGCCTTTTTATCTTTGAACTCAAACAGCATATCAAAGTACAGGTACAATTTTCAAACTTGCATATTTCTCAAGAGAATCAGGTTAAAGACTTAAGGATACTTTTATTACACTAATTTAAATGATAAGCTTATGCATAATGCTTACAACACAATATGTCCCAAATGTTATTAGTGACTGCTTTACCCAAACAGCATAACATTCTTTCTTCTTTTAATTTTTAAAAACAAAAGAAATTAATGATTAGCATTGCAAATCACATTAAAAAAACAAAACATTTTAGATAGCACTAAAACTTTACCATTTTTAAGTCGATAAGATAAAAAAGGGAACTTTGAATAACCAAAAGTACATGCACAATAAAAAGAAGAAAAAAAAAAGTGTTTCTACATTATGTTTGTAATGCAAAGGGAGCAATTATGATGAAGACTGCTTTAAATTTAAGTTGCCCAAGTTCCATCGTCAACCAAAAGAGACACAGCCAACACCAGAGAAGATAAGCTTCGCCGACTGATGCCTTACCATTCCTCCTATCACACAATCATACTGGCTTAACCAGCCACTCACCAAATCAGTTAATACATGTAGCTTGGTCCAGTCATACATTGCTCGTTGAAACATACTCTCTCCCTGTAGTCCCCGAGCCCTTCCCTTCACACTCATGATGTTCATCACGTGTTGCAGACCCACAAACCACCAGCATCCCCTGCTTCTTGCAGCCAAATAAAATAGAGCAGGGTTTGCCACTCCATCAAAGACTAATGCTCTGAGCCTTTCAATCTTTCTTACATGCTGATGTAAAATTATGATTAAAGTAACACACACATACCACAGGACACTCAGAGCAACTTAAGTGCCACTTATATTCCTGGAAAGTGCTTCTCAATAACTTGGATTATTGGCAAGAAACCACTAAGATGACGTGCTATTTTGCCTTCAGACTTCAGCTGAACCGAATAGTTTCCATTTGCATAGCACAAAAATTCATTATAATTAATGGCTTACAAATTGAAAATTTCCTAAATCAAATTACAGTGGGCATGTACAAAATACATGTGTGGCAAGCAGAGTAAACAGGCCACAAGTTCCATCTTGGGCATGTTTAGTTATGAACACTCTCCTTGTAAGCTTATAGTTTATACCTGTATGTATATATATATATATATATATATATATATATATATATATATAGAGAGAGAGAGAGAGAGAGAGAGAGAGAGAGAGAGAACCAGAAAACCATTCATGCCTTCATTTCAACCCTATTAAAAGATATATGTATTGAGGATTTTGCAATACCTTTTTCTTTAATTTACACACTCACATGTAAGAAAAAAAAAATGTATTTACAGAGTGCAACAGGCAACTTGAGACCCATTTAAACTGTCACCAATACACTATTTTAAAACAAATTTAGCTTCAATACTTGGTATATAATTTTTTTAAAAGTTCTAAATCAAATCATAGAGAAAGGTTTTCTTCCCCTCGTCATTCTAACTCCAAGCTTTCTATCTCTTGTAATAAAGAGTCCAAGGTCTTGATCTTATCAAGCTGTGAAAGAAAAACATAGCACAGTAGGAATAAGTTTAGGTGGTTGAAGATAAAAACATGTTGCAAGCCTGAAACTAATAATAGATTAAGTTTTAAGTCTACCACTTTCTTATATCTTTCCTTAAAAACATTCTAAATTACAATAAAAATCCAGCGTGATGTTGAACTTAACATTATTACAAAAATGATTCACAAATGTGGTTGCTTGAATCTTAATTGACCTGCCTCTTGTGAATTCCACTGAAAAAGTTTAACTTTTTAAGTTTTTCTTAATTTAAATCATTGATAAAATCCCTAATATATCTAAATTTGTGGAGATTATATATATATAAAAAAGTTGAGTCATGCCCAAATGGTGTATCAATCATATAGTCAACATGAAGAAAACAAAGGGAGAGGATTTGTTGCATATTCAGATCTACATCATCAGTTCTCTCTTTTTCTTAGCATGGATCTCGATTGAAAACTAGAGTTAAAGTCTACATTATCAGCACTCTCCATTTCGTCTATTCATCTTAAATCTCATCATCAATCTTTGCATCTAATGCACTAAAAAGGAAAAAAGGGGTTGGAACTCTTCCAGGAGCATCAGAGTATTTTTGTTTTTGTAAACACCACTAATGAAGAAAAGGATTTCATCCGTGTTTAAAACATATTATTTCTTTAGACCACTGGAAATGAGCTACATTTTCTTTTTAGTTTTAAGTCCCCTAACTTTCTTTCAATACTTGTATAAGTTGGATGTCAATTATATAACCTTGGAAAAAAAGAGACCTTTAAGCAAACATAAGAAAATCCAATATCCTCTTAGTGAAATGCCAACAGCTTCTATACTGCATTGAAAAATTGCCCGTTCACCACAGCACAATGATCTGATGAAAATACAACACTTTTGGGTGAACCTTTGCTTATAATTGCTGTGACTAATTAACTTCAAAAGGATCTTGGTGATCAAGGAGAATCGACAATGCTGTGGCTGCACATACCTGATTCTTTTCCATCGTCTTGCCTGCTGCTTGCTGCTCTTTCAACTTCTCAATTTGCTGCACTTTCTAGAGGATAAGGATGGAGAGAAAAGGACAGAAATTCATCTCTGGTGAGAAACAACTGACACAACATGAAACATAACAGCTGCAGAGGGTTAAAAAGCATCTCTTTTGAGCTCTTACAAAAGGGTGGAAATCTCTAAAAATGGTGACTCAAATTTTTTTTTCTGTAAAAATCAATATTAGTAAAAGTTTATAATCAAAATTTCAAAGATACATTTTTGTAGCATTTGCCTTATGAATTGGTGGGAAAAGCTTTGCTTTATAAATTTTAAAAATTTTGATTGATTTCTAAAAGATCAACCAAAAACCAATCTTCCACACACCTTCCTCAGATTGCGGAGTTTCTTATCTTTCTCTGGGTCACCTGTGCTCTCAACTTTGACCTCTGAGGCTGAACTATTGGAGCTGGGGGTTGGCTGGGCTGGGGTCGAGGCTGCTCCTGCCTCCTGGGAAGACATGAACCAGACACAGATATCAACACAGAGTTCTACATTGCTGCAATGCCATAAAAGCATTGGCTTAAACAAGTCTTTCTAAAATCACTTTTGTTCACCACATTTTGATTTCTGCAGACTAGGAAGTGTTTATTTATTCATTTTTTTTTGCAATTTTTACCCTTACCTCAATTTTATGGGTGTTTTTGTACTTTGAAAGCCTCCGCATAAAAAAAGAAAAATAGGCTTTGAAAATTCTTTATAAGTGACAGGGATTTTAAATTAATTAAGATGTATAATTCTCTGATTAAACCAACCTGCAATAAAAACAAGTCACTTTCATTAAAGTTTGACAAACAAAAACTGAGAGGCTTTTGGACGTTTCTAATCTCTGTATGCCAAATGCAAGAGATGATCAAATTTATAAAACTTATCAAGTTATTCTTACAGTTTTTATAGAAAAATCCTAGTTAAATTTACTGGCATCAAAATAAAAACAAAGCAGAAACAGCTAATGGCAAAAAAATATTCATGCAGTATTTAAATAGAGATTGTCTCCCAGACTGACTGGTACCACACTGAATACTCCAAAAATAAAAAAAAAATATTAATATCTACCGCTTGGGCCTCCTGAGCTGCCTTTGCTTTCCGAGCCTCCCTCTTTTTCTTGTTTTTGCTGGGAGCTTTATCAGATTCTTTAGCATTGGACGGAGGCTCATACTCTTGCAAGGGCCTCTGGGTAGGGGCAGGAGCTCCTGGTGTGCCCCGGGCATGTGGGGGACGGTAAGCTCCAGCTTTAGCTGTGAAAAAGAAGGAGTTAAAAAAAATAATCTGAGAAAGGGATGAAGGAATAAGAAAGGTACCAAAATAAATAAATAAATAAATAAATAGGACCTGAGAATGTAATATCTCAAAAAGCCATTATAAATAGGTGAGCTGATGCATAGTGCTTTTTTTCTTCTTCCCCAAAGCATATACAATTCACTGGAAGCAACGTATTTCTCATACTTTTTTGGTGTTTTGAGTACCATTGCATTTAAGAGTTATTTCTCATCATTTCCTACACAAAAATCCCTGAGGGTTTCAGTTAAGGAGTGTGTCAACCAATGTCCCACTGCCACATGTAGCGAGTGCTATATTGCACCTAAAATAAATATGAACATGTGGAGTACCGGTAAAGTGTTTGATTCCTACTGATTGGATTACATAAAGTGTTCAATTTATTCATAAATAAGATCCATACCGATGAATAATTTCCTTTAAAAAAAAAGGGGGAAGCTAATAATAGTTCATTAAATTAATTATTTTGATTGTGATGATGACTCTAATCCTAACAAACACCCACCTTTGGGTTGCTCAACAGCTGCGCCAGAAGCAACAGGTGAGCTGCTGATGCTAAACTTTGGTGCCTCGTCACATGGCCGCGGTCGCCAGTGAACTTCCCACAATTCTGCATGATTCTCTGTGAACTTCTGCAGCATCAGCGTGCCTGTGTAGTGCCAGATACGGTAACTGGGAGGAAATAAGCCAAGCTAAATGTTAAAATTGCTGCTAATGCCACAATAGTTTTAAAAAAAAAGGTAAACTGTGTAGTTGAAGAGTTAGAAGGCTTTGGAGGTTATTTTAGAGAGCAAAAAAATATTTTTTTACAAATATTTGTTTTCACATTTTAGGATTGAAATACATTTTAAAATACAAACGTTTAAGAGTTGTTCAGAGGGAAAAAGCTTGGCTATCATCTAAAGGTGGCAAGTTCAAAATAACATTTTTTGCAGCTGGCCTGTATCCACCAGCATCAATAAGGAGGATACTATCAAAATAAAGGAAAATAATGGTGCAGTACCTCACAATACTGTTTACCTACAGAAATCACCACCCTACGCTTTGTAACTTCCTGTTGCTTTTGAATGTGGGGCTCAATTCACTCCTTTTTTAAAATACCAACAGAGGAGGGAAAAAGATAAAGAACAAAATAGGGGGAAGAGGCAAGTTGCGCGAATTTCAACAAAATTTTGTGAAAAGAATATAGCAGTAAAATTCTTAAGTCTTTCAAAGGTGTCACTAAATTTGATTTAGCACAATAATAAATTCATCCAATATCATGTAACACTTTTGAAGAAAAAAGATATTTGATTTCACTTTTCCATTCATTTTACTACTTTTTTTTTTTTTGAAACTTATAACTACAATATTTCAGCGCAAAACCACTACATATCCAGCAAATTTTCACTGCAGCAAAACAAATGGACTGCAGTTTCTTGCCATATCAATGATTTATTCTGTTCAAAATGCAGCTTGAAACTTAGCTGGATGGATCTTATAACATTTTTTCCAGAAAACAGAGCATCAACTAATATTAATCTGAAATTATTTAAAATCAAGAACCAATCAAAAAAATATGAATTGACTTGACATTTTCAACTCCACTTTCTCATCGGGTACACCTCTAAAAAAAAGGATGAGACTACAGTTTATTACTTTTCTAGCATTTCAGCCAATATCTATTAGCCCTCTATATTTTTGCCTGCTCTGCACCAGTTAACAGTGATTCTGAACCCTTGCAAAACTCACCCATTGCCCACTCTAAGCCTGGGTGCTGTGGTACAAGTGAGCAGATGCTGACCATCAGGACACCACTCAAAGTGGGTTGTATCTGTGGCCTGCGTCTGAGCAATCTGTTTCTTTTGCTTCAGATCCCAGAACTCCAGATTGCCAGCAAGGTTGCCGAAGCCGGCCAGACACAAGATTGAATTTGGTCAAGGGTTGACACAAAACAAAAATGTTACAAACAAGTGTTATTCACTTTTCAGACTCCTCACTGATTCAACACATTGACAATCAAGCAAAACACAACAGCATATTTCTTTTTAATTAATCAACTTTACAATTTAAAATAAAAGTGCAAAAATCTATATTCATATAGGCTTGCATGGTTTAAATTTTGTGCTCAACTATTTTGAAAAGAAAAAAAAAAAGACAAAAAAATTTAGGAAACAGGAAAGGATATTTGTTCCTTGTGGATTGACACTGCAAATGTTTCTTGGTCCAGTGCCAAAGTCAAAGACAGGTTCACATTTCAGGTTGTAGATTGTGCTTTTTGCAGGCATATCTGATTAGACTATAGGAAACCTCAACAAGTTTAGATGTGTCATTAAGCTTTGTAATAATCAATGACTAGACTTCTTTCTGTAGAATTTGTAAACCTTTTTATCATTTATCAATAAACATATTAATTCTATAAAACAGCCTGAGGAGGAAAACATTATCATCAGCAAAGGAACCATGAAGCAAGTTTAGCTCTTAATTCAGATAAAAACAATTACACTTATCGAAACAAATACAGCTGAAGAAGATGTATTGTGCTTTTACTTCTGGGAAAGTCTTTACAGCACACAGGGCAAAAAGGATACAACCATGAACAAGAACAAACTCTTGTTGGTTCGGTAACCATTCAAGATGGTAGATAGGGCCTTGTTTTTCTGTGTAAAAGAAAACATCGAGTGAGAAAGAAAACCTATACAAATAGAGGTAGCAACAATGCTAACATCGATATTATTGCCCATACTATCATAACAGTAAATGTGATGACACAGGTTACCCCTCCCCCCCCCCACCACTTTACAAACTGCCTTCAATTATTTATATCTTTTTGCCAGAGAAATGGTAAAATACTGTATCCAATGCAACATATTTACAGAGAGGATATTCTACACAGTCATTTATTGATATCACCTACACCCTTATGGAGCTATTTACACAATGACTTCAAATCAAACAGGGTGAACTTACGCAACGGTACCAGGCAACTATCTCCATTGACATTGAGATAATGAAGACCTTGCTCTCCGTAGTAGGAACTGTCTGAGCTCTCCGTGGATGTCAGAACCAACAGACTGTGGCCTGACAGAGATATAGGATAAAATGAGGGAATTAAATAAAATAATATATTCAAAACTCTTTGTTTGCCTATACTTCACTCTGTGAGTAAAAGTTGGCCCAACACACAAAAAAAAATGTGATCCATCCTTATGAAAAGAGCTGTCTGTGAAGAATCACTTTCCATGATGTAAATGAAATAATTTAAAAATGGATGATGATATTACAAAAAAAAAATTGCATATGACAAATCGTAACCTCTAAGAGATCTGGAAAGAAAAAAATGTTTGAATAACCTCTGCCACTTTTGCCCATTTAGCTGTATTCCTCTGTTCTTGGACAAGTACAGACAGGCAACACATTTCATATGTATGGATCGATTAATCAGTCAGTCTCTCTCTCTCTCAAACAAATATACACAAACAATAAAATTCCCCTGAGTTGAACTAGCATAAGATGATCTTTTTTTTATTGAGTACGGAGTATTTTGAATTACTGTCACTTTAATGTAAGGGAACAATGCAATGAATGAGCCAATGTTGATTTTAATCCTGCAAGGACTCTACATAACAGCAATCTATTCAGTGGAAATATTACAAAGGATAAAGGTGCAATCGGTAATTCAGATGCAAAGGGCTTTTGAACCTCCAGAAAACTTTTTGAGTAAAACTCAGTAAAATGAAGAGATGGAATAAAAGTGGTAGAGGAAATATATTTTCAGAACAGAGAAACTCAATCAATGTGGATTCCCCACTTTTCTTACTTATACTAAGAGCATAAAGGAAGGGCTCAACAGAGGTTTTGATCATCACCTGTTTTGTTCCAAAAAAAATTCACTCTGTCTGCTTTGAAGAAGCTTTTGCTTGCCAGGGCAGCCTGGAGTCCAGAAAGATGAGGGTACCGGTAGATGCGCACAAAGGAGGGCTGGCCCTGTGGAACAGATATAGAACAGGCTTCACTTGTCTAACTATCCCAAAACCAGTCTGAATGATCTGGAAGGTGCATTTTGAATCATTAAACAAACCTGAAAAAGTCTTACAGTAAACTTTGCTTTGGTGAAAAATGGATAGAACTAAGTTAGTCCTGAGCCAAAAAGAGATTTTTTTACTTAAAAAAAAAGAACTGGTCTCTGGACATTTCTCATCTTTTCTTAGCACATTTTGGTTCTGACAAGCCACTGCTCCTGTTAATGGTAAATTTAAAATAAAAAATGGAAATTTATTCATCCAGTGGCATTCAGCCCAAACTTTGCTATGTGGTCTGAGGCAACTATAAAGAGCACTTGTTTGAATTTACATTTATAGGTGTAGTGGTAAAACTGACATGTTAATGGAAGACTGCTGGATATGAGATCTACTGGCATCATATGCAGAAGCTGACACTGATCATTTGGGCACTTAACAAAATCGTGTATGCTAGTATTACACTCACAGAGTTTTCCCCAAAAAATTTTAAATTAAAAAGAAAAAAAAAAAGTTATAAACCTAGCATTAGGTCCTTGAAAAACACACTTAACATTAGTCTCCTTGCAGCAACAGTGGGTGAAGAATGTGGCCTACAAAATTAACTTTGCATCTCTATTATTAAAGCAGCCTGTGAGTCACTGTATCTTCTGAAAACCTTACCTTTGCTCCAGGTACGTAGGCTGCAATGCTGTAAGGAGATGAACCTTTAGCAAGGCTGAATCCAGACACTTTCTGCAGGTGAAGTTTGTTGGCCACTTGATCTGAAATGTGCACAAAGAATTAATGGAGACAAACAGTAATATTGTGTACAGAGAATTGTAGTTGAAAATTGTTGGCCACCTGATCTGAAATGCGTATGTAAAGAAGAGTCATATCATTTACAGGGAATAGTGGTTGAAAACTGTTGGCCACTTGATCTGAAATATGTCAGTGAAGAATTAAGGGTGGCTGGTATAATAAAGTTATAAACAGTAAGAATCTACCATTTGCTAACTCATAAAGTGACTTCAGTCCTTCCTCTTTCCTTCTCTCTTTTTTTTTTCAATGCTTTTTTTTTTATCCCTTGCATAGCAACTTTATCTTCATCCAACTGACATTTATAAAGACAGAAAAATAGCCATCCTTTGAAATCAATGCAGACAAAAACGATGAGTATTGTCCATAGACTTAGCACTGACAACTCTGATCCTCATTTGGCTACAGCAGAAAATGTGAATTACATAAAATATTAGGCTTCCTTAGATAATTCAAAACTAAACATGAACATTCATTAAAACACAAAAAAGTTATATTTTGTTTACTTAAGAACTCAACATTTGTCTTGAAAGCGGACCAACAGAATCAGACTTAGGAACATGCATTTGAATTCGATTTTTTCTTCTGCATAATGCTCCTCAAATTGTGACGTTTGTGTTGATACAAAACTTGCTCTGCGGTTTTCATCATAATATAAGTCCAGGCAAAGGCATTATCAAAGAAGATAAAATTTATTATAAGGAAATTATTCAATTTTTTGGCTCTTCACTTGTTTGGTCTTATTTCAAAAAGTTTTGTAAAACCTATAAGCTTCTATTCATAGTACATATTTTATAACATGAAATTATAATTGACTAGAAAAAAAAAAAAGAAGATGTCAGAAAAAGGAAAACCATCCAAAATCTTGTAAAACCAGAGGTTTCCATCTGATTTGGGTTGGGTGGGAAAAGGAGAGAAAAATGAAAACTTACCAAAGTTATTACTTTCATAAAACTGTAGCTCATTGTTTACATTCCTCACACAGATGCCTTCATCTCCACTCCACTCGGGGTTCCTGTGCAAAGATAAGTGACGGGAAATAAAATAATATATACAAATGTAAAAATCATTAGACTTTGCGTTTCAATGTCATCTTAAAAAAATCTTTCAATCCAGACAGCTAGATGGATTTCCCAAAAAGGGCAGAGAATTTTCAACAATTCATAAAGCCTGGAATTGTATAGTCAGGGCTTTGTACTGGTGAAAACTGCGAACTGATATGGTGATCATGTGCCAAAAACAAATCCAAACATTTCACTTCTCAAAAAATTTACATGAAACATTCAAGATTATCTTTTTTATTAAGACATAATATGACTACATGGACAGAATTGAACAAATTATTGCTTCAAACTGTGTCTGCCCAATACCCTCCTTACAAAATCTCTTTAACATAAATATATGCTCTTTCAATAGCCCAACTTACAAGACTTACTTACTGATAGCAGTTTCTTCCTACAGTTCCAAACATTAACAAACAACTTCCAAGTAATCATACTAGTAATGCTTGAGGGGCTACTGAATGTTAAGCAAGTGTACACCACTTTAGGCAATAAAATCTTAATTCTAAACTTTAACTGGAAATGCCCAAAAGAATATTGATTTTATGAGCTTATTTGGTTAAAAACCACAACTCTCAGAGACTGACTTATTTTGTTTTGAAGCCATGGAAACAAAAAATGTACTGACCAATTCATCTGTTTTTTCTGGATATATGATTTCTTGATATCCCCAGTTTTTACATCAAAAAGGTGAAGATTGGGCATGCCAGCCCCACCATCACGATTCACTGATCATTCCACAAAAAAGAAAAATGTAAAAAAAAATTTAACATCACAAGAAACAAAGATGAAAAAAAAATAAAAATACCAACAAAATGCATGATGAGGAAAGAATTAAAATAAGAAAAACTATTTTGAAAATAACAAAATTATTATTTATATATGAGTCTAGAAAGCTTTATCCGTATGTAATATACAGATTTTATCTATATATATATCATAAAACAGAAGCACTAAAGAAAGCAAGTAAATTTTAATGATGGACAGTTTTGTAATTTAACACTACTTTATCACCATCACTTTAGCTTTTAAAAAGAAAGCTCTAGAGAAACTAGAAACATTAATTTTTAAAAATCAGAATTTTATCCACTGAAAAAATCTTTATATATATACTTTTGTTAAAAATACCTCACACTCAATGCCAATATAACACTGAACATAATATTTACAACATTTTTACTCCATTTCAATTTAAGACTTTCCTATTCCCTAGACATATTGTTATTATTGAAAAAGAGACTACTACTTTTGTGTCCAAATGAAACATGAGAAAAAAATAGAGTGGTGCATTAAAAAGTTTTATTTTTATTATGATACAAGTGGCGTCTTCAACAACATAATTCATTCTTAAGAGTAAAAAAAAAAAAAAAATGCATTGCTTGGACTAACCAACCTCATGCCATTTTTTCTCTATTGACCATCTTAAGACTCATATTTAAAATAAAACAACACGTCTTTGAGGACATTATATATATGTTCAACATCAAATGGAAAAATAGAGAATACAACTAATATGTTCATTTGTAAAAAAATTTCTGACATTTAGATTAACTAAAAGAATAAAATAAGCGCCTAACCTACCCATGTAATTGTTCCACGATGCCAGAACAGAACCTTTGGGTGAGAATTTGAGCTCCACAAGCTTTGGGAGCCCAAGGTCTTGGAGGATTTCCATAGTGTTGGCATCCATGATATATGCACTGAGTAATGGAGAGAATACAATGGAGTCAGTAAAGTTCTATCAAAAAATATACCAGTTATTATTATTTCCTTAAATTTAGTGAGGTTTCGAGGAGATTTCAAGGAGAAAATTTCAAAACCAAGGAGGCTTTTTGCATTCATTCTTTGAATAGATGAGTTCCCATTTGTGCCTAACTATAAATGTAAGAATGCATAGTTAACATATCATTGGGCTATGAAGGACAAGTTATTGGCTCAACTGAAAGTAATCACTTGTACACTGCAATATCACCCGCACAGTTTATCACTTTCCCCGTTAATCTCAGTCTGCGCATGTTTTTTTTTTCGTTTTAAATGCATTCTCTCAATTCAAGGCGGTTTCAAGTAGATTTTTGGTATCAATGTCACTTCAAGATTTTAAGGAAATTTTTTGGGGAAACCAAATTCAAGGAGCTCCTTGAAAATAGGATGCTGTAAGAACCCTGGTTATACATTTGTTTGTATTAAACTTTAGACTAGATAAGTTTTGATATGACTAGAAACATTATAAATTATAATAATTATTAGCATGAAGTAATACCAAGGTGCATTTAGATTCTTTATGAATGAAACAAGCTTTCAAAAGTGACCTGGTTAGGAAAATTATTGGGTGACTTTTGAATATATGGAGTTGAGAGATGGGAGGAGAGATAAAACAATGCCAACAGGTGGACAATATTATACAAGGCAGAGTGCTCTGAGAACCAGTCAGTAGTCTATTTCTGCACTATAGAAACGACACTCTTAAATCGTTTCATGTAATAATTTTACGAGTTTTTTGTTTTTTGGTTAAAGTTTAAGATTCTGAATCAAGTAGGTAGATGGCTGTGAAAGCTAGTTTGATATTCTGGGTTTTTTGTGGATCTCAACTTAGTCCACATGTCCCTTGCTTTTCAATGTTTTTTTCCTCTAAACAGACGGTATGTACTTTACAAAAATAAATTAATTCCATATAGGTATTGATTCAATGAAAAACATTTTACATGAAAAGGATACCTGTCTGCATTGCACCAAGCAAATAATGATCCATCCTCAGAAAATGTCATAGACTTGCAGGAATTACTTTTGTCTCTGTAAAGAAAAAGAATTAATTTGATAAATAAAGAGGACATTATATATTTCACACAAGCATATTGAAAAAAAAAAAAAAAATTCATGTGAAACTGATTTAAATATCCCGATGAGACTGACTGAGAGAGCAGCAATGCTATATATATTTCTAAATGCAGACCTCTGACCCGTAAATGGCTTTAAAAAAAATAAGCCGCAGTCCTGGGCCACCTTTGATTTTAGTGTTTTAGAAGGCAAAGTATTGACTCTTCTGGCCTAAAAATACCTTTTTTTTTTGAGGTTGGAGAAGACAGTATTTACTTAAATGCCTAATTGGTAAAATTGCCAGAATTACGGCAAATGTTTGTAAAATTACAAAAGTAAAAATGGTAAAGTGGATCCCACGCTTAGTCCAAGCATCAAGGAACCAGGAGTAGGGTCCTAATTGTTCTTGGCATATGGCATTATGAGGTAGTTTGCCATTGCTTTCTCGCCGCTTCTTGGTAAAATTACAGGTCTGTAAATGTGCTTTTTGAGACGGTTCAAAAGCTGACTCAATCTTTATCATGAACAACAAATATTGAATCTGCTAAGAAGAGACAAAGAATCCCTGCACCTTATAATGCTTGTAAAACAGGGAAATAAAGAGAGAACCAAATTTCAATTTTTAAAAAATTAGGTTCTGTAAAATTTGTCATACCCTTATATATGTACAGAAAGTTTAATCCATATTTTAAAAAAAGTTCTGGGTCATTACTGCTGTTCTACATTTTAGATCAGTCATGAAATTCTGCATGTCCCTCAGTCATTTTTTTTTGCAGACTGCTACACATAATGGAATACTTAGGGCATTGGTGGTTTAATGAGTAGAAAATCTGCCTCGACACTAGCACCCTGGCTTGATGGAGGGCCTAAAAGGCTGAGATCGACTTGTCTTGTTGTAGACTGGCTATACAACCAAACCAAACCCATGAAATATTTAAAATATAGTTTCTGAAAAGCTTGCTTACAAATAAATGGAAAAAAAAAAAAACGAGACACACACAAAAAACTCACATTTCCGCAATTGGTTCTGAGCTGTACTTTGTTCCATCTATGCTCCATAATCCTTGGACACCTCGCACTTAGTCGTGTGAAAAGGGAATAGAAATAATCAAGAAAATATGAACAGAAAGCAATGCAAATAAAAAAAATAAAAAAGAGCAATCAACCATTACCTTTTCACAACAAAAACCCTCACCCAAGCTAGAAATTCATAATGTAGCATTAGCAGCCAGAAGTCTGTTGTTGAAATTGCTATGGATTTTGAAGGATAAATTAAGTAAAACTAGATAATGGAAAATAAACACCAAGAATATTACAAAATCTAGAAAAAAGTACTTTTTCTTTAAGACCATACAGCAGCGAATTTCCAAGTTAGTGACATCACAACTTAAATTCTAAAACAAATCAGAGTTAAAATTTTGAAGAAAGCATTGGTTTGGGCTTAAAGAAACAAAAGATCATGTCTTATATTAAATGTATCAAAATTGATACAAACTTGATTTTTAATGGAAATATTTTGTATTCTTGTCACCAACATCAGAGACAGCTTTAGTTCCATAGTTCACATTAGAAACATTAAAGAAAGTGCTATAAAACAGTAAATGGATATAAAATTATTGGACCTAAATAAATTTTAATGGCCTAAAATGCTCTCACAATTGCAGTCAGACTCTCGCTTGGACAGGTACAGATAAAGGCATAATGAGACAGGAAACTCTAGATAAATTATTTGAAATATAAACAAAACAGAGAAATGAGTTTTCCTTTTTATATAAAGGTAGTAGTATAAACGCCCCCCCCCCCCCCC
>BLXT01004322.1:207333-220288 GCA_019648995.1 Plakobranchus ocellatus | reverse complement strand
AAAATATCTCAGAAGTAGAAGAATTATGGTCAGAAATGAAAAATTCACTTAATGAAATCATAGATAAAAACGTTCCCAAAAAAGATTTAAAAAAGAGCATAAGAAATGGATATCAAAGAAATACTCGATTTAATGGAAGAAAGACGCAAATCAAAAAATGTAGAAGCCAAAATAATACAAAGACCTAAACAGAAAAATCAAAATAAAATGCAATGCAGCGAAAGGAGAATGGATTAATCAACAATGTCAAGAAATAGAGCAAAAGCTAAATATAGACAGCAATTTCATGCATGCTAAAATTAAGGATGTCAGTGGTAAGAAAAATTAAATGCAGTAGCCTTGGCTGCTTCAAATCAAAAGATGGAACAATGCTAATGAAAAAGAAGGAAATACTAAACAGATGGTCAGAATATGTTGAGGATCTTTTTGAAGATGATAGGTGCGAAAAACCCAAAATAAAAAAAAATCATAGAAGGCCCAACTATCCTTGAAGAAGAGGTAGAAGCAGCAAAAAAGAATATGAAAAATGGAAAAGCCACGGGACCAGATAATATACCAGTAGAAATAATTAAAGCATTAGATAATTTAGGAATAGATCTGACAACAACATTTCTTAATGCTATATACGATAGTGGTACAATTCCAGAAGATCTTTGTAAATCTTTGTTTATAGTACTGCCTAAAACACCAGGAGCAACAGAATGTGAACTTTATAGAACAATCAGTTTAATGAGCCATTTTTCAAAAATCCTGTTACGCGTTTTGATGCATAGAATGCGCAAGAGTATAAGACCAGAAATATCCCAAAAACAGTTTGGCTTTATGCCTGATAAAGGACTAGAAATGCAATATTCACTCTGTGGAAAGATGTATATAAATGCAAAAAAGATCCCCACCTCTGTTTCATTGATTATTCTAAAGCTTTTGACAAAGTAAGACATGTAGAGCTGTTTCGTATACTAGAAAAATTAGACATCGGTGGGAAAGATCTGAGAGTAATTAGAAATTTATACTGCGATCAGACTCCATCTGTAAGAAGTGAAGGAGAACATAGTGATTTCAAACCTATCAAAAGAGGCGTGAGGCAGGGATGTGTAATGTCTCCTGATCTTTTTAACTTATTAGTGAAATAATCTTAAGGAATCTTGATGGTATTTCAGGCTTAAAAATAAATGGAGAGAATCTTAATAATCGCAGGTATGCAGATGATACAGATTCTCTATTTGCCAGTATAGGTTTCATTTTTTGGAATTTATCTTTAGCCATGGCTATTCTTTTACTTATTTCACGTGCATTGTCATCTGATGTTATCAGGTAACCTAGATATTTGAATTTTGTAACTTGTTTGATTTTTTCGCCTTTGCTATCGAGATTGCACTTAGGGTTAGAGGATTTCTTTGAGATGACCATACATTCTGTTTTCTTTACATTCAAAGACAGGCCCATTCTTTCGCTCTCTAAAACTACAGTATCTAGAAGTAGTGAGCGTTGGACAATAAACAAAGAATAGAGAAAAAAAAACTAGAAGCAGTTGAGATGTGGTTTATCAGAAGAATGATGAGGATATCATGGAAAGAAAAAAAGTCAAATGAATTGGCTCTGAAAGAGGCTAATCTTGAGCGATCACTAATTATAACCATTAGACAGAGGCAATTACAGTTGTTAGGCCATATTTGCCGACATAGGGGTTTAGAATACTTAGCAATTACTGGAAAGATCGAAGGCAAGCGCAGTAAAGGTAGACAGAGAATGACTTTTATTGAAAATTTTAAGTCATGGGCAATAGGCAAGGGTAGCAATAACAACTTTATAAGGTTAACTGAGAATAGGTATGAGTGGAGGAACATGCTAGCCAATGTCTGTTCCAGACAAGGTACCTGATGATGATAATGACTGGGATCAAACTGCATGTATCTGTATAAAAAAAAAAATAAATAAAAACGAAGGACAGCCCAGTATTTTCAAATCCATCAAAAGACATTGTGAGTGTTAGGCATGATGTGTCTGCTGATATCTTTAACCTATATTCTGAAATTATCTTAAGAATCTAAAGGAATTTTCAGGTTTTAAAGAAAGTGAAGAAAATCTCAATAATCTCGGGTATGATACAATTTTTAGAGCAGAATCTGGTGAAAACTTTTACCTTCTGTAGTTTTAAAGAGTGAAAGAATGGGCCTGTCTTTGAATGTAAAGAAAACGGAATGTATGATCATCTCAAAGAAATCCTCTAACCCCAGATGCAATCTTGTTAGCAAAGGCAAAAAAAAAAACCACAAAAAAAAAAAAACAAATTACAAAATTAAAATAGCTAGGTTACCTGATAACATCAGATGGTAGATGCACAAGTGAAGTAAGTAAAAGAAAGCCATGGCCAAAGATGCATTAAAAAGAAAGAAAAAAGTCAAACAGAAAGATCGGTATGGAAACCAAAACAACGGTAATGAAAACATAAATATATGGCCAGTCCTGTTAAATGGTAGTAAGTGTTGGACAATAAAAAGGTAAACAGAGAAAAAAAACTAGAAGCAGCAGAGATGTGGTTTATGCGAGGAATGATGAGAATATCATGGGCAGAAAAAAATTCCAATGAATGGTACTGATAGAAACTAATTTTGAGCGATCACAAAATTAAAGTTATTGCGCGCAGGCAACTACATTATTTAGGACACATTTGCGGACACAATGGTTTAGAACACTTATCAGTGACTGGCTATATTGGAGGCAAACACTGTAGAGGTAGACAGAGAATAACTCTCATTGAAAGTCCTTAGACATGAGCAATAGGTAATTGTAACAGCAGCAACTTTATTATAACTGCCTTCTTTATGAGCCTTGTCTTTTTCAGACAGGGCGCCATAAAAGAGGAAGAATTACCGTAGATTGTAATTAACGATAATTTTGGTTACTGTTTAACTCCCCAGGACATTCTGATTAGCTGTGAAATACAACTTAATTAAAAAATACCGACAGAAAATCGGCAATGTTACATAATAAAATAAATTGACTTTGGCATCCAATTTACCCCCTGGCAAAAATAGACATCATAGAATCACAAGATGCTTGGTTTTTCTGGCCATCGTGGCGGGGGTTTCGTTTTCGTGTTACGTGTAGGACTAACTGGCGAAAAGTATTGCATTGAGTCAAGATGCTAATTTAGATTCATCGAGGTTCTAGATTAAGTCTAGATACTGGATATTCAATATTTATGCATGTTTTCTGAGGTTTGTTCTTGAAAGGGCTAGATTTATACTCGTAAATATTATTAGGCCGACCTTATTTTCCTGAATGCTTTAAAAATTTTATAAGGTAGAGAAAAAGAGAGAGATAGATTCTAGTTCAGTGACAAATACTCGTAGGCTCTTCATATACTCAACTGATGAAGTTAGATCTAGAGGCACGGGTCCCCTTAAAGTAACTAGCCATTGCGTACGGGAAAAGTCATATAGACCTAGATCTAGATCTAGTAAATGTTATTAACTCCCTCAAAGGTAATCTTTACAATGTGCGAAACCGATAATACTGACGAAATGCCGTGGTTTTAGTTGATCAAGCCCGATTTAGAATTTCTTGAGATCTCTTGCGTTGTATTTATACATATGAATTGGATCTTATCAACTAAACCACTTCATTTTGTCAGTATTATCGGTAGACCTAACCAAAACCCGTGATTAACTTTTAGGGACTGCGGATGGTAAGGATCAGTAACTTGAAAGCTGTCTTTATTAGGAGATGGGTCTGCATTTATCAAAAAAGATTATTCAGACAGGGACCCGCATAGTTCAAAGCATATGGAATTTATAAAGTTATCATCACACGACAGCGTATTTGTTTTGAGCAGTTCAAACACTGCATGCTAGTGTCGTGGTGAATATTCAAGTTTATTTATTCATTCATGAATATTACAGCCGCGAATGAATAATGAATAATTTCAGGTTGAAAATTGGATATATTTTGAATAAAATTACTGTTTTTAATTGTATTCTAAGAATAAAATATTAAGAACCGCTTTGAACGTAACTTAGAATCCCATTCAGGCGACTGCATGCAGGCAACATTTCCTTTACTCGAGTAACAATCAACGGTACATTTGCGCAAGAGAGTTCCTATGCTAGCGATGCAGACGAATAATCAGTCACTGACGAATAATTATTCAACGACGAATAATTATTCAATGACGGCAAATGATTCAGTGGCGAGTGAATATTCAATGGCGGCAAATGATTCGATGGCGAGTGAATATTCAATGGCCAGTGAATATTCAATAGCGGCAAATGATTTGATGGCGGGTTATGAGCACTAGACCTAGCCTAAGACTTTAGTCAGTGTGCTTCTTTCCCTATAAATGTGTATGATTACTTAAATCTCTTAAGTGTTGTTTTACTCATGTTATTTTAAGCTTTTCCTGTAAACTTTTGAAGCATTTTTTCATCTTTCTCTATATCCTTTATATATTAGATGTATACTATTTTAGCTATTACTCGGTTCAGTTTTTTTTTTGGATTTGGTTACATTTTTCTTTTTTTTTTTCATCTAAAATTAATCTATAAAGATTTAGTGTATTAATTTTTGTTCTTTTCATTTTTTTAAAACTGCATACACTTTAGTCTTTTGTATGGGCCTCTTGTAGAACTTGCTTACTCACTGTTTTGAAATAAAAGACTTGAATTTTTTTTTAAAGAGAGCAAAAGACATGCGAAGCTTGATAATCCAGTTTCGCAAAGTAATGCCAGGACTGAGACTTCCCATCTATTTCTGCTAGGTGCTAGGTTCCTTCCCCACCCCCCCCACCCCACACCACCACCAAAAAAAATTATTCATTCATTATTCAATGAATAAATGCGTTGAATATTCATTCATTCATGAATTTAAAAAATATGAATCACAACCCAACACTACTGCATGCCCAATTGCATCCATTCTCTCTTGGTCACTTCCTGTACAATTGTGGTCTCATTTAGTCAAATGGCAGCCATTACACTGTTGTGTTTTATTTCTTAATCGAACTTGATCAACTGAACTCACTTCTTTTCATCAGTATTAATCATTAATGTAGGGATGTTTTAAAGGCCTAACAATGTTACTGGTAGGACAAATTGATTTTAATTGATACAGCCGACTTCTAAATAAAACAAAGGCCATGTAAACAAACGGGACCAAAAATTGTACATGAGTGCCCTCTTTTGCTCCCAACCTCCTCTTTTCATGTCCAATTCCCTTTTTTGGAGGATTTATGCCACACTTCATTATTGTTTGTGGTTTTGCACTCATTTGTTGTGTGTAAGTTCAAGATCTATAGATATTTACAGGCTCATCAATGCTATTAGCTGCCCGCCTGATGACCAGATCTAGACCCTCATTAATGTATTGTGTTGCAATAAGCTATGATGTTGGTCTTATATTTTTTTTAAATAAAGTTGCTACATATTTTTAATCCTTTTTGCTTTGCTATTATTAAGAGAGAGATAGAGCAAACATGGACAGAACTGATTCAGCTTTTTTATGCATAAATCGTGTTCCTACTAATGGTGGAATTTTTTTTCTGTTACTATTGCTATCAGTATCACTTAGCTCATTTGGTTTTTAACTTCTGTTTAAATCATTAAACATGGTCATGTCTGTTAATTTATATTTCAAGCTATTGAATATTAATGCAATGGAAAATCATTTCCTTTATTTCCAGTTCATCCTCCTTAGAAAATTGGTAAGCCACTCCCAGTTACGGCAATCAGGATATCATGTTTGAGATTCCAGATGATGATGATTTTTGGGATGTAAGTTTTTGTTCATGTGTCTTTTTTTCATGAAGTGTATTTCTTTTTTTGACAAGGATTACTATTACATTTATAATAACTTCTAGTGTTTTCCATTATGTTCATTATGTATATAAAAAAAAAAGAAATATGATATGCTTCTGTGCCAGATCAGCTACATGCAGTCAATCATTTGTTTCAGGAGAGACAATACAATACATTGATTTTCATTTTAAATAATATGCTTACAGAATATTTTGGTAAATGAAGTTGTCATATCTGAAATTTTTGTTGGAGATGGAAAATAGTTTTTTAAAAGCAAGATATGAAGCAAAGTAAAAATTTTCAAGAATTTTTTATGTACATTGTGTAGCACACAACAAGGATATAAGTTTGTAGGAACAGGAATTTTTTCATGCAAGTATTTAAAAAAAATCATTTTTTTAAATCTTTTTATATAAGTCATTGATTGATTCACACAAATTTCAGGTTTTTTACAACATGAGATTTATAAGAAAGAAAAGGATAGAATTTTGTGTTTGTTGTCTTTTAGATTTTACAGTGTGCATTAGTTGGTTGAGTGGTGAGCAGTTTGTAGACTAAATTTTACACAAAGCAATCATCATGTGATAGAGATAAAAAAAAAACATGCTAATTGCCTAAAATAGCAAATCCCAGTATAATTTTCTTTCATTTTACGGAAAGGATTTTGCATTTGAAGACAGCAGTCCTTCTAAGGACAACGATACCAATAGCCCAGTTCCAGACAGCTGCCAGTTTGAAAGTGAAACCAACTCAAGAAAAGCTTCTGGCAATGGTATGGATATCAGTGTAATCAGCATTAGTAGGAAACCAAGTTTTTTGTATGTCATCAAGAGACATAGAGAAAGAAAGAACTTAGCTGGGAATCTTTAAATACTTGGAAATAGCAGAAAATTCTGTCTCTCAATATTCAAGTTAAGTGGACTGAACTATCATACTTTCTAAGAATTAACTATTTCCATGTGACAAAATAAAGTTGCCAAGAAAGAAACTTCTTCAGACTTATTTGAATGATTTATGTTGTGAAGCTTTTTTAAAAAAAATGCTTATGACCAAAATTCAAAATTTTAGGTTATGTAGATTCCTAAACCTTTTGCGACAAGTGACAATAACTTTGCTTTTTTTAATTTTTTGGTTCTTGAAGACAGTGGTTTGAAATCTAGCATGACAACACATCATGGTGAACCTAAAGCTGCTCCTGAAATTCCAGGAGTGCCAGGAAGGAAAAGGTCAGAGAGGAAATTTCCTGGGCCAGCTGGCTTGCTCCCAGCAATGGTAGGCTATGCATTGGTCTTCTATATGCCTCATACTATTACTTTTATGCTCAATAGATAAAACATGAGATTTACCCATACTTCTGATTTCTATACTTTGAAAAGAAATACACAAAACAAACTGAAAATGTAAGATTGTAAGCAAGTGATAATTACTTCTTTGATCACTTTTCAATTGATTTGAACCTGCCTAATAGTGTAAAGAAATTTAAAAAAATCTCTCTTTATGGCAATTTTTTCTTTAAAAGAAGTCACTAATTATCTTCTAATCCACTTTTCTTGATCGTGCCACCTCCTAAATATGTACTTTTTTTGCCATGCTCAAATTTGAACTTTTAAAATGGTACCAAACATAGCAAGGGAGTTTATTTTGGAAAACTGCCAATTTAGGGCTGAAAAAGAAAATGTCTCCAGCTTAGATGTGTTTTAGGTTTATTTGAGAAAAAAACCTTTCAGACATACAAACTTTGTGATTATTAAAAAAAAGCAGCACATATACCAAAAAGTAATTGTGTTTTGTAACTTTACAATGAGAATCCATTCCTCTCGTTAATCCAGGAAGCTGGCTTGGTTTATTACATTTGATTTAAAGAAAAATAATACCCAGCATATTCTTGCCTTATTCTTGTAGAATCTGTGTAATTTTAATGTCCTATAAATTGATCACGAGAAATACCATGTCGTCTGCTGCATCAAAACAAAATGTAGTTATGTTTGAAAAAGAAAAAGGAATTTTTTTTTGGCAACAAAGCCTTTTACTTCATTATCGCCCACTCAAAAATAATGTCTTGCAGACTCTGTGGGCTGATTTACAATCCACAAGAAAGTCATTCACAAATTTAATGTAATTGTATTCCTTTGCTCACAGCCCGCAAAGGAATTTTTTTTGGCAACAAAGCCTTTTACTTCATTATTGCCCACTCAAAAATAATGTCTTGCAGACTCTGTGGGCTGATTTACAATCCACAAGAAAGTCATTCACAAATTTAATGTAATTGTATTCCTTTGCTCACAGCCCGCAAATGGCAGTCTAAGCAGTTGTGCAGTTGAGCCTATCAGCACAACTGCTAGCTCTTTGTCAAAAGAAACAGCCAGTGAAGAGGTGATGTTTGTGTTAGATTTTGATAAAGATTTCTTCAATCCTGTCATTTATTGTTTTTACTTCATGTCATTTATTGGTCACATGATCACCCAGCTTTAAGCTCTGGAGTTATTTAAATCATTTGAAATTGAAAGGACCATGTTTCTTTAGATCAATTTATAATTTAACCAGATTTAATTTTGAACTCATTTTAGAACAAAAACTGTACAATTTGTCTCTTCAATTAACCCTTCAACACAAATGGTATTGCAAATTTGAACAAAGCAGTGTTAAAATGATTCACATCATTGACCTCTTTCAATTGACATGAAAATCTCAAATTATTTTAATTCACTGTAATCATATTTTGGGGTTCAAAAGTTACCCAAGATCATTTTTTATTTTTATGCTTGTGCTAGAGATTTTTTCTCAAATTTCCAGTGTTCTTAAAAAATCCATCTCTCTTTGGGAAATTCTTTTGTTCCAGAGGAAATAGGTTTTTTTTTTTTTTTAATTTTTTAATTCTTCACATTCACTGATTTTGAGAAATGGGGGTAACTTTTCACCATACCCTCAAAGAAGCAAAAAATGAATTAGTTATATTTGTACATCAGATACTTTCCTTTTTTTTCTCCTCCACATCCACCTTGACTTCTCTCATCTTCTCCTCCTTTTCCTACTCATCTTATTTCCCTCCTTTTACTCCCCTTCCCCTATACACGGACAAGGGGAGAGCGCAAAATGTTAGGTTTTGCTTAAATAGAAATTTATTGATACCAATACTTAACAAAAATAAAAAAAAACTGATACCCACAAACAATTGCAACTATCATTAAAAATTATTTGATTAGACTTCTTTGATTGTGTCATTTTTTGCTGTTTCGCGTGTTCAACGATGAAATTGATATCTCAAAAAAATTTTCTGAAAAAAAAAGATGCATAATATATTTTGAAAAGCTTAAAATGACAACTCAATCAATTTCCTTCAAAGTGATGTACAACACTACTATTTTTGTTATAACATAAAGCATGGGATGAGTATAAAAATTATTACCTGTTTAAATTAAAATAATCTTTAAAATACAAAGGATGATAGAGGGTTAAGGCAATGCTACTGTAATTTACTTTATTTATGTAATTTTGGATTGGTGTAGGGTTTTGTCTTGCCGGCATCTCAGGCTCAAGTGGATGATGTGTGCAGTTTGCCTCAGTGGAAAAGAATGCTGCAGGACCTTGGAGATGATGCTCAGACACTTCTCTCTAAGTTCTCCATCAAGGCTTTGCTCTTGAGGGTCAGTATTATATTCATATGTCCAATATTACGACAAAGAAAGGGCCAAAATAGATTAGGCTGGTAATAGAGACTTGCCGTGACTTCTGAATCATTCGTGAGCCTTCTAGTTTTTTTTTTGTTGATGTCGGAGAACTGCAGATAGTTTCAGCCATGATTTGAGGTAGATAGATCTCTGTCATTTTTGTTTTTAGAAAATGCCAGTTACATAAAAAGCCCCAAAAAACAAAACTCTGTTTTTTGGATAGCCTCATCCTTTTTTTTACTAGTTTCTGCCTGGTGATGAAATTTTATATGATTATAGCTGCGCATAAAATTAAAAGTGATTGAGTTTAAAACAGAGGATGAAAGTTTGATCAATTTTTTGTGTTAAAAATCTAACTAAACAATTTGGCATTGCTGTTATTTTAGATCTTTGATTTAAAAGGGTATGTGTGTGAGGCAGTGAGATCAAATCGGTCAAAGGTGATGTGGATGCTTTTGCACCAGAGCCTTTAAAATAATTTTATTCACCTTAAAAGATTACAAAAGTACATTCTTTGAATGCGTTTGTTATCTTTTGACAGAAGTGGGATAAAATTCATTTACTTTATAGTGCAAGCATATACATCATGCTCGTAATTCATCCAGAATACCGATTAGCTTCTCATAGACTTAATCATTGTTCAGATGCTCAAGGGGCTAAATTAAAACCTCACCACTAACATATCAATCAGAATTCTGGGTAATAATAACAGTAATCTTTTTTTGAAATCTTTAAAAAGAAAAAACGGTTAAATAAAGGCATAATATCTAGGTTGCTTTGAACTTTTTGAATAGTTCGATAAATGTGATTAAAAGATGGAGGAACTTTGGGTTAAAACTGCGTCTTCATTTGAAAAGGATATGAATGATAGATTTTAAAGTCCTTCTTGAAATGGAAATTATTTTGTGTTGCTCCATTTAGTCAACATCATGGACACATTGTCTGTAAATGCCTGTTAATCTCTTGATCAATTTTGCTACTGCAGGCTAGCAGGAAAATGCTTAGCAAGGGGAAAGTACCGCTGGTGTTTGGAGTGATGGAAAACTTGGATATGCAGGGAGCAGATGCAAGCTTTGTGATAAGGGATGAGACAGGTGCTCCTCCATGTTTACATTTTTTGCCCTTTTTGACCATGATTGTTTTTACTTGAATATCATCAAATTTATGCCTTAGATTAAGTATTATTCACATTTACAGAGATGGGCATTCTCTGGATTTTTCCGCTGTTCCAGATTTTTTTTCTTACTGAATATATATTGTGTATACCTCAGGATTTTTTTTTTTTGCAGAGTTGGGCCCATCTCTGACATTTAGGTGTGTTGTTAAGGTTTGCTCAACATTCATATTCTTGTGCTCTTCTCTATTGTGAATCTTGTGATTGTTTTATTTTTAAACATCTTTTTAATCCTCCGCTGCAGCAAATTAAAGAGCAGAATCATTAGTGTTAAATCTATGGACGATACTGCTTTCCATTTTGCTATGGCAGCCTTGCCCATGCAGCCTTCGTTTGGTCATTTTCTAGTGTGCAATCAAGGCTGCCTGTTTTAACTAACATCAAAATGAAGAATTAGACAATGAACTTCAGTAGAGAATATAACATCTGTCCTTCTCCTGTGATTTTACTTTAACAAAATCTGCAGACATGCAACTCCTACTTCTCAAGTACCTGAAATGGTATTTAGCCTTACCACTGAGCTATATATGTACCTTTTTGACTGTGTTAGCATCCAACTTCAGGTTTACAAGTTTATGTGCTGATAGGTGAAGAAATTATTTATTTATGCTGATATTCTGTAGAAAAATTAGAGAAATAAGAATGCACAACTTGGAGGGTTGGACATTATACATCACTATTCTTAAAAGAAGAGGAAATGAGTTTTAAATATTTTAGTTCATCTAGATTTAGTTTCTCCTTTATCAGTCCCAAACAATCAGAATTGCATATTTTTAAAAATACATCTGACTTAAATTTTCTTTCTTTTACATGTACATGCTTTTTAATAAATTGAACAGCTTTTATATTGCTGAAGAGTCGATTGAGATAATGCAAGTTTCACTGTATTGAAGTTCATTCTTTATCATCACACTCATTCCACGATTGCCTAAGTCAATTTTTGTGGAGTTTCATTTTTTTTGCCTTATGATAAATACTTCTCTGCACCTTCTTCAATAATTCTTGATTGATTTCGTTCTGGTAATTGATGTTTTAAACACAAAAACCCTCAAAGGTATCATAGTAAGTGTGGTGACACTTAGTTTTCTCAAAACCACCAAAACTGACTAAGACAAAAGTGGAATGAGAGTGACGATATGATGCTTGTGTAAATACACAAATTTTTGTTCTTTAGGGTGTTTGTGCTTTTAATCTCATAAGTAATAAATTGTATTGAAATGCTGACAATGGTTTTAAATTTAATTATATAGCTTTATAAGTTTACTCTTTGCTTTGCTTTTGTAATCTAGTCCTCCGGTTCTTTTGATACTCTTTTCTTTAAACCCATCCTCTCTTCCGATCTCAAACAAGCATGACATACCTTCTACATAGTTTCTCTCTCCTTTTTTTTTGTCCAGGTAAGATGAAGGGCTCCTTACACAAAGATCTCATACAAGACCCTGGTACAGCATTGCAAGTAGGATGTGTCCTCATTCTTAGACAGGTGAAATCAATAAAGTGATTACAAATTTAGACCTGCTAAGTGTCCCGCAATTTAATAGGACTGTTCCGGAATAAAAAGCGCTTGTCCTGCTGTCAAATATTGAAACAAAATTTCCCTGGAAGCCAACCAGAGGCCTTTGAGTTTCTTCAGTGGCTTTGATGAAGGTGGTTGCAAACAAGTGAAACCCCCTGTTCAATTTCGGCCATATAGGTCTAGCCCCATCTGTTTTTGACATAAATCTTTTTGCATCCAGGGTTTTCTTTTCAAATCTTTCATTACCCCTCTAAATAGGGTGTCCAGAAATGTTGGAAAGTGGGAAATTGGCTGCAAAAAGACTTTCAAGTCAAAAGATTATTCAGTCACAACGGTGAAAGCTTTCATGCAATTGTAGATGTAGGTAATAAATAATCATAAAATGAAACTGGAAATGCATGATTGCTTGTCATAAGCCTTTCAGATGTATCCATTTAAAAAAACATTTAGATCTAATTTAATTAGCTCCAGCTACAATCAAACTTAGAAAACTTGCCGTAGAAAAAAAAAAGCCAGATGTAATTAGAATTATCTCAGGATTATTCAGGTCATAAAGTTGCAAAACTGAGCATATTCACTGGAGTAAGATCTAACCTAGTCAACCATCTGTCCTCTAGAGCTTCAGCTGGCCTTGATCTTTAGCTAAAGCATTGGTCTCAGATCTAGTTACATGGAACAGGGGAGGCATGAGCAAATTTCATCCAAATACTTATAAACCCTTTGCATTATCTTGATTGTAAGAACTACCATGATGATGACAAATTCTCTGGTTATTTCTATATTTTGGACAGTTTAATGTTTA
>BLXT01004322.1:170325-185590 GCA_019648995.1 Plakobranchus ocellatus | reverse complement strand
TATCAACACTTGCTTATGTGAACCTATTTTGTCACTTTTTAAAATTTTTGTGAGCAAAATGTCTATTTTGTGTCACACATGAAAGGGTCACAAATAATACCACATGTGTAACAATTATGCATACAAGCTCACAATGTTTCTTACTTTATGGAATTAAAATATTTCAAATGTAAATTAAAACTGAAACAAGTCAAGTGACAAGAGAAATTTGTAATATTCATTCTCTCAGGAAAACTTATAAAATGATAAAATGTCATTTGTGACGCGTGACACAAAACACAACATGGAACTGCTGCATTCTGTCTTTCAAAAATGAGTCAATTGTGTTAGGCTTTATTTATAAACCCTAAATGAACAAAATACAAAATAATGTTACAATATAATGGCTTGACCAAGAAATTAAAGACTTTAAAGATTTTTTGCATCAATTGTCACAAATAACACCGTTTCAAATTTTATTAAAAATTGTGTTTATCTCAATCATGACAATCCAAACTATGTTCTGAGCAGTCATTTAACAAAATGTAGATTTCAATGGATCATTGTGCAAAAAATTTAGAAGAATCGGACCACTTTGATATATTTTTTTTTTTCATCTTTCTCACCTTTTGTCCTCTTTCCATATATGTCCTGTACATGGGTTTTGTCTTATTGTAGTGTAAACACTCCGCATCTGTCCTCCATAGAGTCAAACTGTTTATCAACATCATTTTAAATATCGCGACGCTGTCCACATAAAGAAGTCCTACAGCGTGAGCAGGGCTTATCATCCTCATCGGTGACTTAAACAGCAGCAGCAACAACCACAAAAAAAAAATCAGCAAAACACACACACACACACACACACACGCATACTTACGCTCGCACACACACACAAACAACAAAAAGCAACCTCCTAATCTGATTTTTGGTTAGTTTATTTTACGGCACCCTTTTAAATATACAGTATTTAGAGCTTAGTTTCTAATTTTCGTGGTCTAATCAAAATACTTAATTTATTCATGTATTAAAAAACTATTATGTAATAAAGCACTAGCTCTGGTAATCATGCTTTGTTAGATGCAAGCAGGCGCATGTAATATTGTTCTTTTACTGGGCCAATGATTTTTAATCAACTTTTTAGGAGCAGTTGGAGACCCTTCACATACCAAACTTTAACACACTGATTCATTAAAAAAAAAAGGGTTAATGAAATAAGGGGGGGGGGGGGGGGNNNNGCGCTAAAGAGAAGATCATTGAGACTGAAAGCGCCTTGGTTGTTTCTACAGGGACATGGTAAATGGTGTTGTGAAGTCTTCGGGTAGAGCCATAAAGAGTCTCAGAACATAAAAGAAAAATACAAAGGGGCGGAAAAGGTGCTTTGCATAAATTTACTTGTTATATAGTTTTTCAAGAACATTTTAGACACCGCAGTGCTAGAAATGTAATATTCACTTTGTCAATGCTTATGGGAAGGTGTATAGAATTGTATATGTATATAGAGCTGTTTCGTATGCTAGGAAAATTAGACATCGATGGGAAAGATCTGAGAGTAATTAGAAATTGATACCTGGATCAGACTCAATCTGTAAGAATTGAAGGAGAACATAGTGATTTCAAACCCATCAAAAGAGGTGTGAGGCAGGGATGTGTAATGTCTCCTGATCTTTTTAACCTATATAGTGAAATAATCTAAAGGAATCTTGGTGGTATTTCAGGCTTAAAAATAAATGGAGAGATCCTTAATATCTCAGGTATGCAGGCGATACAGTTTTAATAGTAGAATCTGGTGAACAACTCAAAAAATTTCTAGATACTGTAGTTTTAGAGAGCGAAAGAATGGGCCTGTCTTTGAATGTAAAGAAAACGAAATGTATGGTCATCTCAAAGAAATCCTCTAACCTCAAATGCAATCTCGTTAGCAAAGGCGAACAAATCAAACAAGTTACAAAATTCAAATATCTAGGTTACCTGATAACATCAGAGGGCAGATGCACAAGCGAAATAAGTAAAAGAATAGCCATGGCCAAGATACTTTAAAAAAAAATGAAACCAATACTGGCAAATAGAAACATTAGTATGAAAACCAAAATAAGGGTAATTAAAACATATGCATGGTCAGTACTTTAGTATGGTAGTGAGTGTTGGACAATAAACAAAGAAAAAGAGAAAAAAAGCTAGAAGCAGTAGAAATGTGGTTTATGTGAAGAATGATGAGGATATCATGGACAAAAAACAACAACAAAAAAAAAAAAAATTCCAATGAATTTCAATGAATTGGAACTGAAAGAGGCTTATTTCGAGCGATCACTAATTAAAACCATAAGACAGAGGCAACTACAGTTATAAGGCCATATTTGCTGACACAAAGATTTAGAACACTTAGCAATCACTGTAAAATTGAAGGCTAACGCAGTAGAGGTAGACAGAGAATAATTTTTTTATTGAAAATCTTAAGTCATGGGCAACAGGCAATAACAACTGTTTAAGGTTAACTGAGAAAAGGTTTGAGTGGAGGAACATGATCGCCAATGTCTGTTCCAGACAAGGTAGGCCTACCTGCTGCTGATGCGCTAATATTCTCGGGGCAGAACAAACCGACTAGACAAAGGAACACCTTGAAGGCATTTAAAGGTAAATATCATTGAAGGAAAAAAAAAATGTGTCATATAATGATATGGATAAGCCTTATTACCCACTGCACTTTTAATGTCACAGCATGAGAGTTGTACTAATCAACATGACATTTGGATAAAGGCGTACATTTATTATAACATAACTGTGAAGAAACTGATCACCGACAAGGTTCATTTGGAACTAAATCTTAAACGACCCCATAAAATCTTGACACTGTAAAACCTTTTCACTCGCTATTCAAAAGAATGTGTGCATTCAAATAAATGCACAATGACGTAGTCTACGTGCATAACAATGATTATTCAGAAAACAAACTAATCCGCCTCTATGCGGACGTAATCATCCAGACATAGCAGTAAGTCTGCGGCATAGATGAGATTAATAAAACTTTCATACCTGGCACTGATTTTTAAAACCTTCTTACCAGTAGAATAGAATTTCCATTGGAATGAAAAGAAATTAAAAAAAAAAAAAAAAGCTAGCTTTGCGACAACGTGAAGCCTACGGTACGAATGAAATGTTTTCCCTTCGTATTCATTTCTCAATAGTTGTACATTTACACATGCATAATTTGACCAAACACTTTTTAAAAACTTCCTATACCGGTTACCATTCATTCTCAATGACGATGTAGACTCCGCCAAGTCTCTGGACATTCTTTGTCAATATTGATAATAATTACAACAACAATAACAACAACAACAACAACAACAACAACAACAACAACAACAACAACAACAACAACAACAACAACAACAATAATAATAATAATAATAATAATAATAATAATAATAATAATAATAATAATAATAATAAAAGCTTAGAATGGATGAAACGAATTCCGAAGCTGAATTCATGATAGCAAAAGTAGGACTGTGGACTTCCTCTTTCGATTCTGGACTACTCGCTGCTGCGCCGGTAAATTTATAATTTTACATTATAACTAGTAAATTTTGTACTTACATTGCTACTACCAGCAACAAGTTTTGATCGTTACGAATTAATATTTAGGAAGTATGACAGATTACATAATTAAAATGGAGCAAGGGCCTTTAATGAATATCAACATGATAGATCTAGTAGGCTGTAGTCCTAGGCAGACAACAGATGGGCAAAAAAAAAGTTTCCTGTGCAAAGATTTTCATAAACTTATTTTCAACTCACGATATGGGCTAGATCACTTTTTTAAGTCCTTAAAGTCACTTAAAAACATTTTCTGCGAGACCAGAACTCTAGTCTCTTTCTTGGGGAACTGTGCCCAACTAGTTATTGAATGAAAACTACAAAAATATTTATTGGCACAGTGTAGATTCTAGATCTAGCCTCATTCACCATGCGTAAAATAATATTGATAATATAAACATTTTTAGCCATTACAAATGGAAGTATATTAAAAAAAAAAAACAGCCAAGAAGTTAGTGTAATTGTTTACAAGATGTAGAAAGGAATTAAAAAATTCTTCATATAAATCTAATCCAATGTAGGCCCAGGCCTAGGTTAACCTGATCTAAATGGTTTAAAATAAAAGTAAAAAAAAAACAGCAATGGGCCAAGTTGTTTAGTATGTCCATAGTTGAATGAATGAACAGTCTTTTCAGTCATGTCCAAATTAGTCTTTTGTTAGAAATTACACTTGTATTTTGTATATAGAAAAAAAATGGACACTCATTTAAAAAACGCCTTTTTTCTTGCAAACTTGCGTTTATAAATGTAACTGCTTAAATTTCTCTACTTTGATTTTGATTTTGAAAATCAAATAAGGAAAACTGTTGCATCCGTGTATGAATGTTTTTTTTTTTTTTTATTTCTGAAGAATTATTTTTCCTATGTTTGGCTCACCCCAATTCATTATATATCTATCTAAATCCTAGACTCAGATAGCAACTTTGTGGGAATCATTTAACCTTGTGCTTTAGGTCATTATGAACAACTTTAGAAATGTCGTTACTTTCCATGAAATCATAATTAAACTGTTTCCTTATCTGCTGTCAGTTTTTTAGGTTTCTGCCAAGAAGTGCAATGCAGCCATCAGCTCTGATGGAAGGTGTTTTGAATCCGCGCGAAGCAGGGCGCTTTATTACAGAGAACAGTAAAGATGTTTTCATAGAGGATGGAGGAATTCAAAAAGTTGCAGGCATGGTGAGACTTAAAGAGCTTGCATTGTTACATGATGCAGCACAACTGATAAGCACTTTTTGCAATTTACATGCACTTTGTGTAAGGTCACTTATGCAACAGCTATTTTGGACATTGTGCTTGAATGGTTTGTCACCACTAGCACAGACTTTCAGGCTGTACTGTACAGTTTTAAAATCAATATTACTATAAAAAAAGCACAGTAGAAATCACCTATGTTGAACTTGCATACCTTATTTTACACATATCCTTATTGTGGAACATGTTGAGTTACTATTGCTTTGTTGTATAAAGAACAATGCAATGGACAAAGAGATTTATAAATCTGCCAATGTCATTTTTAAATCTTCTTAGTGTATCAGCTTGTTAGATGTAATCCACTTTATTAAATGTAGGAGATTTTCACTCTGTTAAACTTACATTACATTTCAAAATGAAACCCAACAAAAATTTGTATACTCACATTTTTGCTGTTAGCCTCAAAGTGAAATCTTTTTTTCTGTACTATTTTGCAGCTGTATAAGAAAATAAAGACAGGAGATTTCAATGTAAAAATGTGGCGAAAACATGAGCTCAACCCACAGTCAATGGATGAGGATGCTGTCAACTGGTATGGTAGAGTTGTCACTTGTTATTCCTACCATTACCTTCTTCAGGTCATGGCAGCCACATACTTTATTCATGTTGGTTGGATTTTTAAAAGAAATTTTGAAATGGATATTACTAGAACAATCCAATGACATGCTAAATAATAATGCAAGTGTCCTAAGATAAGTGGTTAAAAAAGATAATTTTTTGTTTACTGTTATTAATCAGTTATTTTCAAAACCATTAAAATTACAACAAAATGCTTTTCTTTCATGTCTGCAGAGGTAAAAGTATTAAAAATGTTTTTTTTTTAATAATTATTAATCAGTCATTTTCAAGTCCTTCAAAACTAAAGTCCAAAAGGAATTATTTTTTACACAATTTTGTGAATTGCTTTGGTCAAAAGATAATAAATGTTTTGCAAAAGTAAGCTTGTGTGTAAAAAATAATAATAGATTATAAATACCAATTAAGAAAGTTTTAAAAATTTTAAAGATATATATATGAGCAATTGCCAACAGGTGGACCCCAAAATTGTGTGACGTTTTTTCCTGCATTTTGAAAAACAGATTCTCCAGTTACAAAAAGGAAAAGCTCCATTGACTATCAATGAAGTAATATTCATGCAGATTTGGATAGCGGGAGTGGATCCATGTAAAAAAAAAAAATGATCTGTGTCTCTTCACTTGGTTGTGAATGAGCTTAATTTGTTGATGGGTGACCACTTTTTTGGCGATTTTGTCATCATAGTTATGTTTGAAACTTATTTGGTTAATTTAGACAGCAAGGATGCATCCAAAACTGATTTTTCAAACATAAAGCAGTCGTTCTTATAATAAAATATGCTATCACACTCACTAAATCAAAATTTATGTATTGATGATTTAATTTTTTCACATAGGGCTTGTAGAAAATGGTTTTTGCACATAACTATGATGACAGCCTACGTCTTGGCAAACCCTCATATATTTATTTTTATCATGGCATTTTAATAGTGTTAGAATGACTTACTTGCCAGGAATAACTTTTGATTCAGAATTCATCATTTTTTTTTTTTTTTTTTTTTTAAGGGTTTTTGTATCTGCAGTTTTGAACTTTTCATTTTGGTCAGAAAAAGCCAGCGACAAATTCACTGTGAAGTACAAAGAGAAGGATCATACAGGCTACTGGGCACTGTGTGCAGCTATGAACAGAGCTCTAGATGTAAGTTTGCCTATGGTTTCCTTACATTATATTAAAAGAATACTTACAGAGGAAATCATACAAGTGGAATGTGCTGGAACCTATCAATTTGTGTTTGAAGTATAGTTTATGTTAGGGGATTTGGAGGATAGATGTGCCTGGCAGCCACTGCAAACAGAAGGTAAGCTTACATGGAAAGCCTCAGGGCTCTTCCCTATATTTCATCTCTCTAAACCAGACGAAATTCATACTTCAAAAATACCAAATTTAGCTATTGATTTTTCTAAACCCACTTATAGTTGTTGAAATTACTATTTTGTGACTTCAGCTTAGCAAGACCTGTATCAGAGAATAGTCTGTCAAGTTTGTGAGAAAAACTTGCATTCCATTACATTTTATGACTTGAATTCCAAAAGGCTCATGAATGCATTTGAATACACCTCTATTATCTTAGAGCTGGCATGAATCAATCTGTAAACCAAACTACTTAAACTTCATCAGAACATCATATGACTTTGTGCTGTGTATTTTTTTATCAAATCAGAATTCTAATCTAATCATAATTCTTTTAGGAGTCATGTAGCAGATTAAATTGTATTATTTGTTGCATTTTACAAAATCCAATGCCCCAACACATATGATGTACTGAAGAAGGCCAATTATATTATTTCTTCAAATATTCAACAAAAGAGGATTGAAATAGGAACAAATTTTATGCAAAGTTTGCAGCAGTTTCCTACCATATTAAATATTTTTGCTCTTTCCACACCGGATTTGTTTCAGGAGGGCTTCAAGATCACCACACCATCCTTTTATTCCACTGTAAGCATGGAACAAATGAAGAAAATATTCCGTAGTGATTCAGACATTGAAATACCTCTGTTGGAGGAAAGACAGAGAGTTCTAACAGAGGCTGGTCTTGTTTTGATGAAAGTGAGTGAAGGGGCATGCTATGCTTCCAGTACTTGATTAGGGAATTGACCAGGGAAGACTCCACAGTTAAGCTTCTTACATTAAATCTGTGTTCTAATAATATATAATTTGAGGATAGTTAAAGAACAAAAACTTGATGAGGGAACCAACAAACAATTTGAAATAGAAAAAAAAGAAATAAATTCCTAGGATTTTATTGATAATGATTCCCTTTTTATTCAGATTGATCAATTTTGTTATTTGAAACTGAGATGTCAGTTTCTTATTCCAACTTGGAGTCGGATTAATTTTTTGCATTTTATTAAAATTTGATTTTGTGCATAAATAATTTAGTTTCTCAGGCTTTACTTCAATACCGGTACTTCACAGAAATACCAAGGAAGCTTTGCGAATGTGATCAAGCAGGCTGACAAAAGTGCTCAGAGTCTGCTACGATTGGTACTTCAAGATTTCCCAAGTTTTCAGGATGTTGCCGAGTATAATGGGAAAAAAGGTCAGTTCTCGTTCATCTTTATGATATTAATGAAAAAAATTTTGCAGATGTAAAAAACATTTTTTGTTTTTGAGTCTTGAAAAAGAGAAAAAAAAAAAAGCACAAGGAGAACTAAAAAAAGTTCCTAATTTCTGCTGGAGAGAGAAAAAAATGGTGCAGAAATACAAAGCAATGAGAACTGGACACGTGTATTGCAATTTGCTCAACAATGCACAGGGACCTAAGCAGCTAGGCAGGCAGTGATGCTACAACCTGTTATAAAAAGACAGTGTACGCTAGTGACTATAACATCTTGAGACAGGAAGGAAGCATCTTGATGCTCAGGAGAGACAAAATATAAGAGGAGACAATGTTTTTAATGAAGCATAGAGCTTTTTCTCTGTATCTTTCATAGCCTTTGATTCTAGATCAACATTTCTTTTATTTATTTATGCCATTTATTTATGTACTCATGCATAGTGGCAAATTTATAGAAAATTATATAATATGATCACAAATTAAAGGATTGTAATTGATGTATTGTCTTTATAAAGGTAAAGAATTGTGATTGTATCAATGTCTTGCACTATTGAATTAAATTGCAGGTCTAAAATTTTGCACTTCTTGCATGACATTTCCATCGTTTTCTCAAATATAAACCAAGGAATGAAAAAGGCATTTGGAAGAATTTTCAAGAAGAAGGTTACAAATTAAATACGCAATAAAACATCATAATTGCACACTCCTTTGCAGCTATAACATTGTGTAACATTTATTGTCCTCTGTTTTCCAGTGGGTTTGTACAAAAGAGCTCAGATTCTAGTGGGGGACATCTGGGGGTGTTGTGAAGGCCAAGGTCTGGGACAGTTTAATGACATTGACACCATCACAATGTTTGCAGATTACAGGTAAAAATGCACTCACTGCCCCCTTTTCATCCCACAGATGCCCTTACTATTAAAACATTCTCTGTAATTTTCTGAATCATCATGATAATTACTGTCACATTTTCCATTGAAGGTAAAATAAAATGTCACAATGGTTATGGCAATTTTTAACCATCATTATCTTCATCACCACTACATCATAATGATTGTAGTTATCATAATCATGGCCACTAACAACACCATATTGACACCATCATTTCATCATTATTGCCTTCATTTTAATTAAAATCATCAAAAATCAGCATTACTTTTATCTGAGGTATGACTGCCATTATTGCTATAAATATCCTCACTAACTTAGCCCATTATTGTAAGTAACAATTCAAAAGTGCAGACACTTCAACTTTTCCATGCAAAGCAAAGTTTACCTTGAAGTACAACATGACTGGAAAAAGTTTTTTAAAGTGTCCATGTTTTTAGAATCCTAGCCAAATTTTAAAGTGGTATAAAACAAACTTTTGAAAAAATCATCAGTCTGAGTGAAAGTTAGCTTTAGTAGTTATTCTTAGGCAAATACAAAATATTTATTGCATAAAAAAGAAAAATGTCTAATTTACATTTTGTACATATTGTGGCTGACATACTTACGCAAAGGAAAGATGAATCTCTGCTTAATTTTTGATGAGAAACAGTTTTTCGTATTTGTTTGCTTTTTTCTAGGAATTGTGTTGCACATTATTGAAACTTTCCATTAGGTACATTATTTGTTTTACCTATATCAGACTCGAGAGAGATGCATGAGATAGAACACTATTTCAATTTAAGGAAAACGATCTTATGTTTTGCTCTGTCACTCTTATTTGATATTTGTATTGACAGAATACCTCAGGCTCTGGTTTACTTTGGTGCTCTGAGATACTCAGACTCTCTGATGGAGAAACTCAAGCAAAGTAAGTATCGTGATTTGGGTGATTGGGACTGCAAGTAATTGTCTTCGACAACATTGGTTGTAATAAGCTGTGGGTAATATTTACTGTACAAGGAAGGAGGAGAGGCAGATAGAGAAAGAAATAGATAGATACTATAATGGAAATGACAACAGGTTTAAAGTTGGGCAAAGGTCTTCAAAAGACTGAAAATAGAGAAGGGTGGAGAAAAGTGTTTGCTCAATCACCCTTGGTGAAACAGTCAACTGGACTAGGGGAGGAGTGAAGTGAATGATTGTTATGTTCAAGGATAGTGCTAAATGATATATTAACTGCATTCAAAGCATCTGTTTCATTGCTACATCCCACACGTTTAGGTTGCAGACCTATTTTTCAAGAATATGAAATCTTGACAGGTTTTTATGATTTTATCCTTCTGAAACATTTCTACTATTGCTGGGCTCAAGCATGAATTGATCAAGATGTCATATATTTATTGCGATAGCAGATCTATGCTTTTGCCCCATTGTTAGCCTTTTCATTGACCTGATTTTGGCAGTTCTTATGTATGCTAATATGAAAATCATTATAATTTTTGTTAGCCTTGGATTTATATGGCACATTTTGGAAATAAAATAAAAAAAAAATATGGAGAGCAGCCATATATGAATGTTTTCTTCTTTTAATTTTGTTTTTATGTGCAGGCTACCTTTTTAAGAGTGAAGAAAAGCTTGAAGTTGAAATACGAGGAGTCAGCCTTTGGGCCTGTGAGGTGAGAGTATAAACAAAATACTACCATGACTCAGTTTTTCTGTAATGTGAAGAAAGTTTATGCCAATGCTCTGAAAGAAAAACATATATGTAGCCGGCCCACAAAATGAATCAAGTTGCAGATGGACAGGATACAAATCAAAATTTTAAATAAGAAAACAAAATTATCATTGCTTTACGTGCAAAAAGTCTTAGCTTATTAGGGGCAGCAGAATGAAAAGAGTGTACCTGATTTTGATGTATGACCAGTTGAACTCTAGTTGTTGCCAGACCTTTTGCAGATGGAAAAGAAAGAGAAAATTCTGATTTTTTTATTTCAAGCAAAATTGTCAAGTTATAATTTTAAATATCAAAAACAATATTTTTGTAAAAACTGAAATGGTATTGATTAACTTTTATGTGTTCTACTATTTGGATTTTGAAACATATCCAAACTCATTTTTTATGGACTTTAAATATTGTTGGATATGCTTGTAAATGATTTGACCAATAAAAAAACATAGTTGTTTTTAAAAAAAAAATCAAGTTTTTGAATATATAAAGACCATTTGTCTTTTACCGTGGTGGTTTTTGTACCTCTAATACCTAACAAGTATTTTTTACACTTCTTTATGGATTTCTACAAAGTTTAGCATAAATCATTCTTATAAAAATATCCAGACTCATCAAAGTTTATGTGAGAATGCAGTTTTCTCTAAAGGAAAAAAATTGTGAGATATTTGAGAGTATGATCGGTACTAATTTACAAATATGCGAATTTGTTAATAATACCTATTGTGTATATATATGTGCAAAACCCCATGCTTTTAGCTCTTTATCTAGTCATGAACATTATTAATAGCAAATTTTATTGAAATGAATCTAAAATGAAAGACTAGATCAGTAGCTGCATCTGAAGTTTATCATCTTCAAATTTATCACTATCATCTTGATAGTGGCATCATAGATGACCTCCTCATAATAGAGGCATCAATCATTGCTTATTTCAGTCTTTCATTGCTGAAGTAAGGGAAATACTAAAATCAGGTGGAAAAATGCTGAAATGTTGCCTCTCAAAAGAACATGAAAATTTTCTCTCTGGCTTTTATTGGTGTCATATGTGTAATAACCCATGCTAGAACCGATTTGAACTGAAAAAAATTGCAATGTTATTGATCATTGTAGGAAAAAAAAATCATGGAATTACTATTACAACTACATGTACATATATCTTGTTGGCAAGACAAGTGCTGGGTCACTGAAACAAGCAAGCTTGCTGTTTTATAAAATGGCATGTAAGATGCAGGATGCAGGACATTGGTACAAAAACAGTCTTGCATCTCACAAATGGCTTTATTGGAGAAAGACATTTTTATAAAAAAACAGTATTGCCCTGATATCATTCTTTATAGGGGAAAGAAGTGTTTATTGGAACACAGTCTTTCATCTTACATTCGATTTAATCGGGGAAAGAAGCATTTGTGAAAAACAGTCTTGCATCTATATCAGACTTTGTAGCGGATAGAGGTGTTTATTTAAAAAAAAAAGTCTTGCATCTTATATCAGGCTTTGTAGGGGAAGAGATGTTTATTTCAAAAAGAAAACAATCTTACATACACCAGACTTTGTAGGGGAAAGAAATGTTTATAATCGTGCACCTTAACCAGACTTCATAGAGGAAGAGATGCTTCTAAAAAAGAAAAAAAAACGGGCCTAGATCTCACAATTTTTAGAGAGGAGGAGGAGAAAGGAGAGTCTTGCATCTCGTGTGATTTTTTTTTAGCTATTGGGGGAAAAAAAGCTTAAATAAATCCTTTTCGTGTTATACTCCAGGTTGTTGTAATTAGTGATATCTTAAACTGTGTTTCTCTCAGTACATATGCTTTTTGTTATTTAAAAAAAAATCCCATATCTCCTCCAGGATTTTCTTGGAAATCCTATATTTTTTGCTTAAATTTATTGTTCAAAATTGCATAGAAACATTTGGTAAAAGTCAGATCAAACCTCTGAAATTCCCTCTTGCCACAGAGGTTTGATATGTCAGCCATTGATTTAATCAATATCAAGTTTGTTTTCTTTGTTAAAATGGGGACATAAGCACTTAAATTACTATTTTATAATCACATAGCAAAAAGAAAGAGAAAAACAGAGGTATTCGAAAAAAATTTTGTCTAATGACCAAACTAAAAATATGTGGATAAATTTGCCCATTAGACTTCAAAATATGTGTAGATACCGTGGTAAAAATAGGTACAATTTTTTTTAAAAAATAATTTTTTTTACCATGGTCACTAGATGTAAAACTAAAAAAGTGGCTCTCTTCAATTGTCTAATAAAAAATGTCAGTCCACTTTACCCCCCACCCCCCAGACACACACACACACACTTAATAGATGTATTATCTTTTGCTCTCCTTTTTTTCCCCCTTTCTCCCAGCTAATCCGAGACAGCATTTCTGCTAAGCTAGCAGCTGAGACAGATGAAGGTGATAAACCTGAGGATGGTGCAGTCAACGCTATCTTGATTGATCATTACTTATGGGACACTCGCAGAGACATGGCTGATGAGATGGAACACATACCCTTCCATCGCTGCCGTGGCATCTATTACTGATACGATTCTCGTGCATGGAAACATGTGTATACATCTGTTCTTATTCATTGATGCAAAGTGTCATATTTTAACTTTGAAGACCATTTATTAAAGGCTATGGGAAGCTTAATTTAGCTGCACTAAGCCTCAAATGTGCAGGTATTTTCTACTGCAGGTTTGAGCCCGTGGCTGGTGTTTATCCTGATGATGGCCAGTATGCCTGAGATCGTAGTATCTTAATAGGCTTGTTGTAAACCCTCAAGTGTTCATGGGTGAACTGTTTTATATTTATTGAAAGTTCTTTAATATTTGAATAGCAAGGGTGGAATGGGTCACTATTCTTGTATGAAAGTTATAGGCATCAGTTTAAATTGGGTTATATAATGTTGACTACTTAGGCTTGAACTATTCTGTTAACAGAGTTTCTGATGTTTCAGTTCACATATATTTTTGTTTCACATTCGTGAAGATAATTTTCTTCTTAAAACTTGACCTTAACTGAGTAAGGAAGGTTTTAACTAGGATGAAATCCATTCCTGCTCTTTGGCTGATAGATCATGCAAGAGTCGAAGTTGTATTGACTTTTCTCTGGGAAGGGCAGGAACTTGTTTTTTACCACTATACACAGTGACGTGCTATTACTATATTACTCTAAGCCACAAACGAAGGGAAAGCAAAACCTGTCTGCACGTCACCATGTTGTGTGACCTGCAAGAAAAGCAAGCTAGCCTTATGCACTGGCAAAGTTTAGGCCACTGAGGCTAGCCTGCAGTGCACTGTACTACGGTCAAGATCTTTATAACTCTTTACATTCTTTTAATGAGACAAGGCATTGTAGGCCTAGACATTCTGAAAAAGTAAGCTTCAAAAGCAGGAAAAGGAAGAAAATAAGCTTGGAAAGGAAGAAAAAAAAAAGAGTATGCTTGGGAAAAAGAAAAAGAGGATAGGAGAATAAAGTAGTGGCCTCCCTTCACTTTCACTTTTTATCCAATGAAAAAAACAGCTTTTTGAGATCAAAGTTGATTCAAAGCTCATTATGAGTATTTCCAATATATCAAAATGTGACATACCTTTCCAATTTATCATATCCATTCATGTTTTGATTGTATGTGTCAATGATAGCAGGTTTTCTCTCCCCTTTATTGTAACTGTGTTTGTTGTGGCATCAGTGGGAACTATGCATTCATGTTTTTTGGCTTTTTAGTTCCTTAACTGAACTAAAAGGACTTTCTCATCATTGGTTATGTACAATTTTTTATCCAAATAGTTCAGTTTAGCTGATTTTATTTCTTGAGGAAAACCTCGGTGATTGATGTTGAGGGTTCCTGTATAAAGCATATTTCTTGTCAGGAAATCATCTACTAAGGCTCTTGTGGTGTAAAACCTATCTGCAAAATTGCTTTGTCCCTTGTGCAAGTCCTCTAAAGTGTATAAAAAATTCTAACTGCATGTCCTGAGTGAGGTCCTGCTTTGATTTGTATGAGGTATCACTTCCAAAATATGTTATAATATTATAAATATAGCTTGTAGCCGAGTCCCAAATTCGGAAACTTTTTATACAATTTTTTTGGCTTTTGTGCATTGAATTATTTGAATTGCTTGCGTTTTTTTGTATCCTATGGTTTTTGAAAGGGTAAAAATCTGACTGGAACTTTCTAATTTAAGCAAATTTGAAAACAGCTCAATTTTTTCTTTGCCTTTTGTCAGTTTTGATCATTGTGGAGCTACATGCAGCAATGTTGAGTATATCAACAGAATCTTTGGGCTAGTCATTATTGAATGATAAAATGCTGTGTGCAATTCAAAGGAGTTAGACCAGTAGTCATTCAGGCCTGGTCGTTTGTCGATTCTTATCATGATCAATAGTGCAATGTATTTGAGGATGTTTGCTGTAGTAAGTTGAACCCAATCATTCAATCTTGTGCTTTTCCATATTATTTTCTCAGCAAAGCCGTTGATGTAGTTCACCACTGTGCTATTCATCTCACAATCAACTAAAGCACTAAAACAGTCCAGTGCAGAAGAGTTTTCATCAAGATCACTGGTTACACGTCTTTTGGGGAGCAAACTGAATCAAGCTACTTGTTATTCTAGTATCCCCTATCTCAAGGCCTATCTACTCATCATCCACTGGTTATGGTCTAATCCTAGATCTAATTGTTACTTAGGATTTTCCTTTTCAT
>BLXT01004322.1:94358-104766 GCA_019648995.1 Plakobranchus ocellatus | reverse complement strand
TGAGATCGGCCTAAGGTCAAAAGTTATTAGATTGTACATGAAACGTTGATAAGCCTGAGTCTGCTTGAGATCGGCCCAAGGTCAAAAGTTATTAGATTGTACATGAAACGTTGATAAGCCTGAGTCTGCTTGAGATCGGCATGAGATCAAAAGTTATTAGTTTGTACATGATACTTTCATCATTCTCAGTCTGCTCGTTGTCAAGATGAGGTCAAAAGTTCAATTTTACATGAAAAGTTAATAAGCCTTAGTCTGCTTGATGTCGGCTAGTGTTTACAAATTCTTGAACTGTTTCTGAAACCTTTATTAGCCTCAGCCTGGACTGGGCGTGCATTAGGGCAGAAGCCATAGTAGAATCGAAGTAATAAAACATTTTATGGAACTCAAATTAAATTAGAATAGGGAAAAAATTCCAAAAAAAAAAATTCTAGTGTATTCAAAGATGAAGAAATCATATTACCATTTTAAAAACACTTAAATTTGCGGATTTCATAATTTTCATTTGAGAGATTAGAAAGATCGAGAGATCGAATCTGCAGTATTATCGAAATAAAGAACTAAGTGAGGATTCAAGAAATCCTAAATCTTTATCGATGCTACGCAGCACTGGAAAGCTCTCCATCGCCCCCGTTTTGAAACTTAAGCAAACCTAAAATAACGAAGGCAAAGAGAAAAAAAAATCGATGTAGTAAACCGCTAGAAAATCTCAGCTAAAAATACAGTCAGTGTTTGTTTAAGAGGTTTTTATTTTTTCAAACTTTGACCCTCCTCATTCATCCATTCTGGCAAGTAAAGTAAACATTACTTGGCTTCATTGTAAGCTGTTCCATGAAGTGTAAAGCTCCCAGGCGGGACAAAATAATTATCCCTGGCCAATCAGCTTCATTTCGTGCCTGGCAAATCAAGTTTGCTTTACGCAGAAAATGGAGGCGAAAATATGCCGCGTTGGCTCTTGCTCCACTCAATAGGTTAGGACCTAGAGTAACTGAGGCGTTTAATGAGATTTAGAGTTCGGGGATAAAATGTCTTTGTAAAATGGCGAGTTCAAAGAGAAGGAAAGAGATAAAAAAAAATAGAAAGAGATGCGTACAGAGAGAAATTATGAGAAGAAATATATGCGTGAGAGAGCGAGCGAAAGAGTGAGACAGAGATATAGCAAAAAAAAAAAAAAGAGAGACAGAGAGAGAAAGAGAGAGAGAGAGAGAGAAAGAGAGAGAGAGAGAGAGAGAGAGAGAGAGTTTTGTAAGGAATGAAGAAATTGGATGGGAACGAAAGGAGATATAAGAGCAGTGAACGTCACAAAGAAAAATATATATTTTGACAAGATTATGAATGAAACAAGCTATTTGAAAAATCTCTACTGCTTGGGAACAAATTGTTTATCCAGATGTTCTTATTATATTCGCTCTAAGCAATACTTATAGAAAAAAAAATAAAACAATAGAAAATTACTGACATTTGCCCTTTTTAAATTCTTTGTAGTATTTCGCCATGGAATTATTAATTAAAAGCAGATAGACGGATAAGTTGCTAAATTGATGAGTTGAATAATAAATCTTTACAGTCTCTTGGATTACATTGGAAAGAGAAAAAAAGAATGTCTTGATTGAAAGACTGACAAGCATCGAATTTTAAAATAGAACGTTAGATAATTCCATCCAAGAGCTAAAGATGACACACTGATTGTGTTGTCAATCGCAAAAAAAACCATACCCATACTCTATTTCTTTTCTTATTCTTCCTTTTTCATACTGAAACTAATTCTTCAGGTTTTATCGCCTTGTTTATCTCTTTATATTTTAATTAAAAAATCAGAATTTGTTGCCTTTGAAATCATCATTAACTTATAATATTAGGCCTGACATATTTAAAAGAATAAAAACCGTTTTGTTTTCTTTGAATTTAGATCTATGTCTAGCCGTAGCTTCTTATCTATAATAATATTACGATTTTTCTGAAGCCTTGCGTTAAGATTAGTAGACCGTCACGTAGTGCTGAAGTACTATAGCTTTAGTCGTTTAATGAAGAATTTACGATAGTGTTGAATAATACGACGCATACACTCTTCATATTTTTTATATTGTTTAGAGATTTGCGCTAAGTATAAATCAGTTCGGGTTTTCCCTAAATTGAAGGCAGTTTGGTATCTCCCAAAACTGTGAGTTTTCAGTTAAAGCTTTTGCTATTAAGAAAAGGGATGTAATGTTAATTCTTTTCATCTACAAATCTCTGTACATGTAGAACCAGTTTAACTTTTATTCTGACTCCTGGATACATTAAATTGATATCATTTCCTTAAGTCTGTTTGAAGTCGCTGATCACCCTTCCAAAATTTATTATCTCTTCCTCCTCTCTCTCTCTCTCTCTCTCTCTCTCTCTCTCCCGTATTTCTCTCATAAACACACACTCCACTTTCTCTCTATCCCATACGCACACTCTTTCTCTCTCTCTCCATCTCACGCGCTTACGGCCAAATCATTTAAATAAGTTATTATTATTCAACTGACGCTAATATTTTCTTAGACTTGGATCATAGAACTGACCCGTTCACAGAATGCCTATAACATTTAAGCGTAGATGTTAAAACTGACATTTGGACCAAAATATGGACCATTTAAATAATAAGGAATCTAAACATGGACGTTATAGTTTGGAACAAAGAAACGACTATTTTATGAACATAGTATCCAAGTGTAGACGATAGGACTCGCACTAAGATGATAGAGCTGACTGTCGCATGAATATAGCATCTAGTTGTAGACGATAGGACGTTCACTTGGATGATAGAGCTTACTCTCATGAATATAGCACCTAGGCGTAGACGATAGGACTTTCACTTAGGTGATAGAGCTGACTTTCGCATGAATATAGCATCTATGCGTAGACGGTGAACTTTCACTTAGATGATAGAGCTGACTCTCTAATGAATATAGCATCTATGCGTAGACGTTAAGACCAACGATTTTATTTATAGAACTGACGCTTTGGTAAATGTGATATCTAGGCGTAGACTTTTGATCTAAATCTATTTTATGCTTGAATACTTTGGCAACGTTCCCTTAGCGCAACCCTTCACTTACTGCATGTGTGTGAGTGAGGGTTTCCTCTAATTCAGGTTTTATACACAAGCTACGCTTGTACCTACTTGTCGTATAGCTACTATATGATATATCAGTATCTTAAACGTTTGGATTGTAAAAAAGGAGGTTGATTCCTAGTTCCTTCTCTAGAAGCTAGATGTAATTGGAAAGAAAATATGCAAATACACAGGTATTCCGCTATACAGATAGGAAGAGAATTAAGGAAAATGTGGTAAATAATGAAAGAAGCAGATGTTAATAACGATAGAAAAAAGACAAAAAGAGAAACAGCTGTCGTATAGAAACAACTGATGAGTCTCTCATGTCAATCATGTACACAGAAAAGAATGTGTGGGTATAAAGAGCGATAGCTAAATATTGATAGACAAGATAATGTGAATGACAGATAAGAGAAATATGTTAAAATAAGAATTAAATTTAAGTTGGGGAAAATATCCAAAACTGATTGAACTGTTTAAAGAGAAAGTGTGAAAACGAAATAAAGAGAAAAAGACAAACAGTTACCAATAGTAAAGAAAGAAAAGAAATGTAGAGGAGATGAGGAGAGAAAAAAAGAGGTTGCAATGAAGAAAAATAAAATGAAGACAATAGCAGGCTTCTGTATTGTCTCCTTCATTTTCTAATGTCGTGATAAACAAATTAAAAAAAAAAATAATGCTTCTTCATGCAAGATTTTTCTCTGTGGTTGTATACCTTTACCCAGCTCAACCTCATCCCCACCATTCATACATACTTATCACTTCCCTCATTTTTTTTATGATCTGTTATGATTATTGGATCTGTGTCTGGCTCAGTGTAAAGCAACTTTATGCAAATATATAGCTAATATTTTAAACGTATGTGTAGAAAATATTGCACAAACCTAAGGAATACAAGTCTATAACTTACGAATTCGACACAACGCATGTCGATGATACGAAATCTTTATCTTGATATTATTGAAACTGAAAATTCAAAGCGTGTTTTTTTTTTCTCCTGGAGATGAAATCGTGAGGATTGGGCCAGTAATGTCAAACTCATGTGTGAACGTGTTCAGAACTCCTCAAGAACATTAGCGGAAGGTGAATGATGGGTGAGCAAATTAGATCACGATAATATCGATTGAAAAAAAAAAAAAAGGAAATGCAAAAAATAAAATAAAATAAAATAAAATAAAAAAAAGGAAAAAAATAAAATAAAATAAAATAAAATTTAAAAAAAAAAGGGAAAGGAAAAGAAAAAGCCTCTAGTCAGAGAGAAGAGAAAATCTTAGTGAGAGCATACGTGTGTGGAGACAAGATGCGCTGGAGTATTAAGATCTACGGAGACTCCATCAACCGGGAAAGAGTTTCCAAAGGCCAGACGATTAAAAGGGTTTTTGAGTGGAAGAAATATGTAGACGCCAATGGCTCTTTGGATTGTCTATTAATGTGCACTCTGTAGTCTTCTTCCTCTTGTTGTTTATTTTCTGCTCAAAACTTGTCTCACAGAGCGGTTACGATTTTATCAAGCCGGCCAGAAGGGATTAATCTGCAGAAAACGTTATTTTCGACGGACATCTGAGGTTAAGCTGACTGAGTTGGCTACACAAACGGAAAATCTGAATTTTTTGGGTCTCTGCATCTTCATTTATCTTCATAAACGTATGGGTAAATATGAATTATATTTATCTCTGTCATAATATCATAACTTCATATATATGAAATGAATGATCTAGTTACATAAACGCATTTGTATACGAACGCACGAAGCACTAAACATTCGTTGCACATTTGATTTATAAAATATTAAGCGGATAAAAATGTTAATTTACAGTCTATTCAACAGAGTATAAAAAAATTCTATCAAATCAGGTGCTTTTTTTCCTTTTCAAATGAATAATATTTTATCTCTATAGAAAATAGAATAGTAAAGAATGATTGCATTCTTTGAGACAAATCTCATAGTTCATTTGCAGACAACTTTACCTTGATGTAATTATCCTTCACCTTGTTATAAAAGGCAAGGTTATTAGACAAATTTATAAAATGCAACTTCAATAAATTGGTGAAAGGGTTAATAAATCATTACAATAAAGAGTATTATAAAGCTGGGAGCTCAGAAAAGATTCGTGCACTGTAGTGATTCCATCTTACAAGGTTGCAACAAGGGCTTTGGGCCTATCTCATTCGTTGTATTTGGCAAAAAGAATAAAACTCTTAGTCTACAAAGTTTTCTTTGTTGACAATTAAATTCATTTCTCAGGCAAGACCCAACTTTCTCCACTGGCTGATATCTTTTTTGTGGCAAAGCAGTAAGTCAACTCGCACTGATATCTAAAGTGTCTCTTGTAGCACCGGACCGATAACACCTTTGTCCCCTATCCCAACGAAAACAGGAATACCAGAGATTGCACCGAATTATGTAAGACAAACCATATGCTTTTCTAGAACTGGGTAGACGAGAGACCAGTCTCAAGTGATTTGTAGGCAAATAATGATGATTTTTACATTAAAAAAAAAAAAAAAATCAAACAGAGAAATGAATGCCATTTATTATGGTTTTATACTTAAAGATTCTCTATAGTCAGAAATGAGTGCCGTAGTGGTTACGAGCTCATCTTAAGATCTGCAAGCACCTATTGTGGCTCTGGCCCGCCACAACCGCTTAACCCAAGAGGGCTTAAAGAGCCTGAAATCACTCAGGTATAGCATGGGTTATACGTCAGGAACAAAACCTATAATTAGAGTAACAAACACAATCTTCTTGAAAGGTTGCTCCATAGGCTTATAGGGGCGTCGGTGGCACAGTGGCTAGCGAGTCCGCCCTGAGATCTGCAGGGACCTTTCTGTCACGGGTTCGGGCCCCGCTACCGGCGCCCTGACCTGACGGAGGGCCCGAAAGCCTGAGAGCACCTTGTTGTGGGCTGGCTTTATAAAAAAATCAATCAATCAAGCTCCATAGGCTTATAAATCTCACAGAGACCTATATAAATATATGCAACACCTAACTTTATACAAGTGCACAGATGAAACAGTAAAGAATCACACAAAAAACAACAATGTGACATAGATGAAGCAGTAAACACAGGCGACGTGTCATGGTTACATCAGTAATGGATGATGCAATGAACGTACAGCACCGACAATGTGGCATGGATGAATCAGAAACACAGAGCACACACAATGTGACATGGAGGAACCAGCAGACACAGAGCACACACAATGTGACATGGAAGAACCAGAAAACACATAGCACAGACAATGTGACATGAAGCAACCAGCAGACACAGAGCACACACAATGTGACATGGAAGAACCAGAAAACACATAGCACAGACAATGTGACATGAAAGAACCAGCAGACACAGAGCACACACAATGTGACATGGAAGAACCAGAAGACACAAAGCGCAGACAACATCAAAACTACTTGCTTTGTATAAGGAAGAGATTGAATTGAGGCCAGAAGAGGCAATTGAAAGATTTCAAAGAATCCAATCTGATTTAACGGGAAATTTATGTTTTTCTCTCTCCTGCGATGCTATCATTACAAAATGCGTCTGTGGTTAACCAAAGAATGAGGGAAATGGGAAGATTTGAAAAGTTCCAACGTGTGCTAATTTTATCTTTTTTTTTTATTATTCACGCAGAATAGTAATTTATTGGATATAATGAAAAAAATATAAGGCGATCAACTAAATAAATATGTTTATTTATCGATTTTCAATAAGGAAATCGTTCCTTCGATTCGAGCATACAACCCTCTATTGTAAAATGATCTCAGGGTTTACTTTCCTCACCAGGTCAAGGCGTCTGTGACAAGCTCCTGCTCAAGGATGCGACAAAAAAAAATCCTTGCAGTTTCAGAGCTGTATCATTCAACAGGACAGTGCTAGTGATGAAAAGTGTGGACAAAATTAGAAAGAAATTTGGTTGATTGTTTTGAGACGTGTTATTTTAAACATAATGTAGAGTGTAAGCCGTTGGTAGCAAAAAGAAAAGGAAATTTCGTTAAGTTGTCAAGCTGTGCACTGATGATAAGTATAATTTCTCAGGATAAATGCATTGTATAAAATGAACAGCATCTTAGTCTATATAGTCATCGGCAAAAAACAACTAATCATTTTCGAGCTTGAATCAAATTATGTTTAGCAATACTTTTCTGAGGTTTGAAGTGAGACGTGTAGATCAAAGCACAAACCCAGAAAGTCTCGATTCATATTGGCTCACAAAATGTTCGGTGGTTTACGTCAAACACTGTTTATTTTGCAGAATAAAAAAAAGGAATCATCGACCCCTCAAACGATGTTTTATTATTTGATCGGTGACAGCTTAAAATTTTAAAAGATTAATATCTCATATAATATTTTTCAAAGGTAATTCTAAAACTTTAGATGGCAATTAAGCACAGACAAGTTCAGTCACTCAGCTGCATGAAATTGAGGCGTTTGTGGCCGAGTTATAAGCGATCTCATCACTGATATTATTTTTAGGCACATTCTGCTGCCGGGTATTTTGACCCTCCATCAAAGGCCGATTCAAACAGGGCAAAAAGCTTGACATCACCTAATGAACTTACTAGAGAGAGAGAAAGAGAGAGAGAGAGAGAGAGAGAGAGAGAGAGAGAGAGAGAGAGAGAGAGAAAGGAATGGCGCCGGTCCATTGCTTTAGAAGTTGAAATTTGAACCAGATCTAGCCTAGTTTAAACAGTTTTGATTTAGCTTTATTTAGGATGCATTCAATTATTTATGCAACCGAATGGAGTTTAGTTGTGTAAACAAGAAAGCTTCATAGAAAGGAAAAAAATTTATTTATTTTTCTTTTTGAAAAAAATTAACGGTCAGCAAACATACAATGATAACTAAATAGGAGAGAAAATAATAAGAATTACATAAATATGCCTTTGATAATGACAGCGCCAAGAGCAATACCAAATAGATGACGATGGTTGCAACAGCAACGATGGAAATAGAACTCCAAAGAACCACATTTACCCCAAAATTGAAATTATTCATTATAAACGTAAAAAAATTGGCAGGAACAATAATGCTCTTGTTGATCATCATATTCTACACAACGAATAACGTAGGCTTGAAAAACGAATAAAAGAGGATAAAAACCATAAAAGTAAGTTTACAATCATTTAAATAAATCCGAGTCTCGCTGAAACCTAAACATCTTTATCACTCAGCGAATTTTGGAATACCTATAATATGTGAAAGAACAGCAAGGTTTTAACCAGTTTACGTGGCGTTGCTGCAAAAAACAGAAAACGACATGATGGGATTTTTATATTCTCTAATGTAATATGATTTGTTTTATCTTACGGCTTACGGTAATTATATCGATGCTTCTGCGTTCGCATTTAATGTGACATTAAAAATGGGATTTAAAAAAATGTTTCCTCGCCCTGCCAACATGTTCCATAGGGATGTCTGCAGGGAGGCCTGTAATTTAAAAGGCTAGATATTTTAGTCTCTAACTGTCCTATAACGGGATGTTGTTTTGGAAACTGTTCATAGCGAGATTTGCATTGTAGAATACACACAGGGACCTTATCCAGCGGGACATGAATTCAACCACGGCCAATAAACCTTATAATCTGCTGCGGGCGAAAAGACTGAGATCACTAATGTTACTAATGTAACGTGCTTTATTCCCAAAAATCAAAAGCATTTCTTTGCTTGCTTCCTGATACGATCAAAGCTCTGGCCGGAAAGCCCTGGGGCTATAGAATAAATTGCTTCTAATGATTACACTGGCCGGAGTAGGGAAAAATAATTATCTTATTCTGGCCTAAAAGGGAAATGAATCCATCACCTGAAACTAAATGTTTTTTTTTTTTATATATGTATAAAGATATCTCACTCGACATTTAATTAGGCTTGTAGAATCTGTTGAGGTAAGGATCTGTGTAATGTACCCGAGCTCCTCTGGACCCAGGGTTAGTCAGCTCGGCTTAAACCTGCAGGGATTTTGATAGCTGGATCGATTCTAACACCAGCACCATCTCCGGTAGGAATAAAATATTCCTAAAATACTCTAGTAAGCAAAGAGTATAATTATCCTGATGCTAAAAAAGACTTTAACCCTCTTAATATCACAATGTTTCTTTTACTGTTGCTCACCAGCCCAAAGACAAAAAAGAAAAAAAACCCCAAAAAACAATAAAACCCCAGAATTATATTTTTATTAAACATCATTTGCCGAAAAGCGCCGCGTTGAGGAAAAATGGTTTGTGTGCTTTAGTCAGGAAAAAAAGAATTTTAAAAATCTTACGAGGTATCTACAATTGCTGCAGGCGGTCTAGACATAGTCATACTATGGATATTATTAAATGACCTTCATGGCAACGCTGTTGTTTTTTTTTGTTGAAAAGTTTGGATTATAAAAGCTAAATTAGGATTTTTGAAAACATAGTTTCTTTGTGTTCAAATATTTAACACAATTGTACAGTTCATTATATGCAATGAATTTCTTATGTTGATTCCTATGTGAGGACGATATGCTATTAATTCTAGATATGAATAAACTAATTATTGGATTATGGCCTCTGGAGTGGATGTTATTGTAGGTCATTTAGAGAACCTATGTTTACTCATGGCTATATATAAGCGCTAGTATCTAGGATGGTGGTAAGTTATTGTGTCTGTAGTTCACTTTGGCGCAGACTTCAGAAGATCCGCCTCCCAATTTTACTGACAAGGCTGCTAATTAAGTAACTCTCATAAACTAATGGTGTTTCATTTGGTTATTTGAAAATTCCTTTTGTCAGTTTAACCAGTGAAATCGCAGGCAGTCTACAAATAATATCGACCCATAGATAGCTTGTGATTTCTTGAGTTATTGTCCTTTTGTGACAAAAACAGAGCTTTGTTTTAAAAACGTTTCCTTTATTGAACAAAACTGGCTTTTATTTTGTGTGATGGAGCCTGAACTGGTGATCTCAGTTCTTTTTTGGCACTGCACCCTATCTGTTTATCTCAGGAGAATGACGGCAATCTTAGAGCTGAACGGAGCCCCGCTGTAATAATTACGATATTGCTGCAAGACCTCGATTCTGTGGATGAATGTATTAGAATAAATATCAACTATTGAATTATAACCCACGAAGCCTGTCCAGATAAGTAGGAAGTTGGTCTTGGTTTTTTTTTTCCTTATCCCGCTATACAAAAAAGAAAACTTCAGAAACATCTGTAAGGAAACGACAAAAAAAAAAAAAAAATAAAAATGGGAAAGAAGTACGCGTAGTGAGGAACGAACTAGTGGATGTGAAGGGAGAAGGCTAAAGACACATTACGAGTGGGAAAGTAATAGGGTGAAGTTACGGCCACAGAGAGAGAGAGA
>BLXT01004322.1:70310-80597 GCA_019648995.1 Plakobranchus ocellatus | reverse complement strand
ACACCGAGGCAGGCAGAGGATACTCATGGCGCTGCTTGGCAGGAAACACCGAGGTAGGCAGAGGATACTCATGGCGCTGCTTTGCACTTTTTGAAGTGAAGAAAAATTATTATCATGATGGCAGCTTGTGTGGAAAAAGTCTGTTAAGTTTTGCGAGCAGGGCATTTAGACGATGATGACATAAGTTCTAAATGTGGATCTAGAGGCCATGACTTTGAGCCACTCAAGTTTGATGGCTGTAATGTGGAAATCAAACTTGCCTCGTTCTGGAAAATCTCCAGCCAATGGAGTCCCGTTTGGCCCTTTCTCAGTGTTCTCACGTCTTGCTACCAATTGAAAACAGTGAAAAAAAAAAAGCTTGAGAATGCTTTCTTATATGAGTTACTGTGAGGCATGGGTTCTACTTTTAAAATTATTTTTTTTTCAATAGGCACAATTGTGTGGTCAATTTGTGAGGTACATGAATTTCTAGAGAAAAGGTCAATTTGAGAATAGTATTTCATTTCATTTTCTTTTTAATTTGTTAAAAATAATTCAGATAATATGTTGTATATGTGCGTCGCTCTTCTGAATCAACGGCTAACTAAATAACTTCATCATTTTGGACTGTAAACTTTGATGTTTTCAAAGAGAAATACTGAAAACTTTGTTGGCAAAGTGTTAAGGGAGGAATGAACTTTGAAATGAAATGTTAAAAAAAAAGTTTCTTTCAAAGTAAAATAATAGCGACCGAAAATGAAACAGGAACATCCTTATCAAACTTGAAGTCTTTTCTGGGCTCGAGATTTTCGCGGGAAAAAAAGCCTCCTATCTGTAAACTTCGAACGATATTTGCGAGTGGGTTCAACTTTACGCATTCACTGAATGGAGAAGTCCGGAAAAAAGCTAAGGCCCACTGACCGCTGGATTAGTGGACAAAATAAGCACGAAATTTTTTATGTAATGGTTGACAATTTCAACACCAATGTTTGCTTTTTAAACAGATTTTAGGTGATATAATGATCGCCTACTTTAACAAATATTTTAAGATAGTATAATGGTCTCGGCAAGATTTACAAGAGTTTCTGAACTTACATTATCTAATTATCTGGATAATGGTCTGCAAATAGGGTAATTAACTCTTGAATTTAGCTTGTAACGTTTTATAACCCACTTAATGCGATAGAATTTTCGTGTGCTTGTTATTATTTCACCTCGTTGTCGCTAAATGTTTGCGGAGGCGTCGGTTAGTCCAGTATCCGGGGCGATGAGCCGCAGACTCTCTGGATGTCATTCTACTGCAGGTGCGTGCCATTCTCACGTTCTAGCCTGACGTTGTGCCTCATGTTCTGATGACACCGCCCACGGTAATCGCCCCTTCTAATCGTCTGCAGCAAGCAACAAATCTGCTCTTGGCTCGCCTCGCGTCTGAATAAAGGTGAAAGGGCGCTATAATTAGGTTATTTGTCCTGTGCGAGGCCAATTATCACCCTGAAATAAGTTACTCTACACATTTAATAAGTTAAAGTATTATTTAAGCATTATTATCATCATCAAGCAATCTTGCACATGCACGTAAAGGCAGTCGCTCCTACCTCACACAAATGCGTAGTCTTCGCTTCAAACTCTGGGAATATTTCAGGGTGTGAATGGCTTAGTGTAGCCACAATTTTAAATGTATTCTAATCAACATTTACTCTTTAAGGCATCGAGATTTTAATTAAAAGAAAGAGGGCAAATGAAATCTTAGAATTCCATGTTTCTCTTGATTCTAAGCCATTCACAAGACAGCCTCTTTCAAGTATTCTCCATATCCGAGCGGTAACAAGTCATGCGCTAGGGTTACTTTCCCCATGAGAAGGCTACTTAATATGTAAGTCAGCACTAATAGTCAGAGAAGAGAATCACCAAAAGCGACATTAGTGCTGGATCTGAAAGTGATTGACTGTCAGACGCAGCATTCTCTCTGATCGTCACTTATTTTGATAGATTACCGCTGTCTGTCATATCTTATTATGGTATGATTATCTTCTCGAATATTGCATCATCATCACCACATTGTTTGCGTTGTGTATGTAGATCTGAACAGAGAAATCTGTTTGCTGCAGCCATACAAAGAGCAACACTATCAGTGCTCAGTCAATAGACGATAGATTACTGCGGTACATTTGGCTACAACAGCTGCGAGGTCCATGCTCGGCACTCACGAAGGGGAACAGTGGAAGGGTGTCGAGTTTAAGAAGCAACACCACTTTCTGGACGGTTGTCTTTGCTTTCCTCGACACTTTTACTTCCGCAGAGTCTACAGGCCATGCTGCTGGATAGAAACAGGGCAGCGGATCCGAGATGGGGACCGAACTCTGGCCGCTCGTACAGGAACCAAATGCCCCAGCCACACTGTAGTATTATAAGATTATGTTTGAATAAAAAAAGGAGAAAAAAAACCCCAGCAAACATCAACATAAAATTATTTCACGTTATGTAGGTAGAAAGTCACCATGTGGATGGTGACAGTGATGGAGTACAACCTCAATATACAAGTCCTTCCTCTCACGTGCAGTCGTGAGGAATCTGTGATGGTGACAGTAGAGTTGCTGTTAACCTACCTGGACGCTAGATGTGTATATAATGTTTTGTCGCAGGTTCAAAACTGCCACTGTCGCCCTGCCCGACAAGAGACCAAACGCTTGAGGCCAGACATTAGAAAAATAGGCTATCTGACAAAAACAAAGAAAGAAAGAAAGAAGGAAATAACGAACTAAAGAAAGAAAGAAACAAAACACTAACAAAGAAACAACAAAACATAACGGCAATCTCAAACACACCAATCTTGCGGGTTTAAAAGTAACGTTCCCATAAAAGAAACACGCCCTTATCCGGTGAAGATAAAGGGCAGTATATCCTGTTTATCAGTCTAATGGTATGTATAAATATTGTTTTTCTTGTAAGGGTAAAATTGAACAATGGTCTCTTAAAATCATTAGAAAGAAAATTGTTCGCTGAAATTCCGTTTACAATGAACTTGATAATCCATATGGTGAAATTGTACCTAAAACATGAGTTCCCTCTCCTAACTAAATCTGAAACCAATAGGTTTATAATAATTTATTAAAAAGATTGCGTTTGTACCGAAAGTTTTGATTGTTGAAATAAAAAATCAGTTTTTGAAAGGAGGTCATTTTACTACCTCTCTCTCTCTCTCTCTCTCTCTCTCTCTTACTCTTTCTCTTTTTCTCTCTTTCTCACTCTCTCTCTCTCTCTTACTCTTTCTCTTTTTCTCTCTTTCTCACTCTCTCTCTCTCTCTCTCTCTTACTCGTTCTCTTTTTCTCTCTTTCTCATTCTCTCTCTCTCTCTTACTCTTTCTCTTTTTCCCTCTTTCTCACTCTCTCTCTCTCTCTCTCTCCCTCTCTCTCTCTTACTCTTTCTTTTTTCTCTCTTTCTCACTGTCTCTTTCTCTTCACTTACTCTTTTCTTTGTCTCTTCGCTCTATAGCTCTTTCTATGCCTGTCTCTTTCTTTACCACTTTCCCTTTTTCCTTTTGTTTCAAAAGTTTTTTTTCAATGTATGACTGTAGTAACATCTTGCATAATCACTGGTGACGAGGAGTTACCTAGACTGCCTCGAAATTCCTCCAGGTTCGAGACTGACGCGTTCATAATGAATTTTTAGTCCACCTGGGGCGTAGCGCTTTTCTGTCACAAGTCAAGTATGCCAAAAATCTGAGATCACCACAATTACCGATAATCTGTTGTATCAATCGCCTTGCGCTCTACATCAGGGCCTGGGAACGAACCGGGCCCGACCCTTATCAGGCTCTTCCATTCTTGATCCGATTTCGCTCTAGATGAGATCTGTTTATTGCCTTTGATCTTTCCTATAACAGTAATGCGCAAAATGGTAAGAGAAAACGCAACACAAGTGCAGGCCTGTCGCCCATAAGTAGGAAAGAGGAGCTCTTATCTATCTGATAGTTGCGTTGTAAAGACAAGGGTTTATTTTTAACCTGATACTTTGATGTAGATATTCTTCAGTGACCTTCTTAGTGCTACTGTTTTGTTTTGCTGGTTGGCAGGTGGTGACGGCTCATGTTTAGTGAATACCAGTGCTCGTGAGGCCAGGGACTTATTCATTTTAATAAAAATGGATTCTGTATTGGATGAGATTGATTTGTGCTCGACTGTGCTCGACTTATTCATAACGGATAGAGCTAATATCTTTAATCATAGAGGGTAGAGCTGCTATCCTTTTCCATAGCGGGTAGAGCTACGATTCTTAATCATAGAAAATAGAGCTACTAACGTTATTTATAAAGGTGGAGCTACTATCCTTATTTATACAGGTAGAGCTACTGTCCTTATTTATAGAGGTAGAGCTACTATCCTTAAGCATAACGAAAGGAGTGACTATCCTTAATCCTAGAGGGCAGAGGTACTAGCCTAAATCATAGAGGGTGGAGCTACTATCCTTTTCCATAGCGGATATAGCAACTATCTTTAATCCTTGAGAGTAGAGCTACAATCCTTAATCCCAGAGAGTAGAGTTATCGTTAATCTCAGAGGGTAGAGCTACGTTCCTTAATCCTAGAGAGTAGAGTTATCGTTAATCTCAGAGGGTAGAGCTACGTTTCTTAATCCTAACGTAAACATAATATTTCTTCCTCACCTTTATGTAAAAGATAGTGATTAAACACGCCCTGTTCCTAAAGATGCTAATTTGTTATTAATGATTAGTTCAGTTTTTTATCAAATATACTGTCAACAGGATAGCGATTCAGAGCTTAACGGCTTGCTAAACTTATCGTAACTCAATAGCGTCCACCTGGACACCAGCTGCGTATGTATCAATGATCTCGAGTTTAGATAGCTGTGGACATACGGTCAATGTTGTTCGCTGGTTAATCTAAAGCTAAACAGAAACCTCTAATCATCTCGTAGAGCAATTGTGTTTTGTTGAGGTGTAATTAAACAATATCAGTTTTCATCTCCTGGAATCTAAGCGACTGCTGAGCGTTCGCGGAACAAACAGCAACAAGGAAGAGGATTTATGAGTTTCTATAGGGTGAGTAGAAATTGATACATTTTAATCCATACAATGTTTGTGTTATACGTTATTGGGTGCTGTGTGTGTGAGAGAGGGGCTGGTTATTTTTCTTTTTTTACTTTATTTCTAAGTTTCTCTGCGTCTTTCGAAATGATGGTATACATGTAGATAGCAACGGCACCACCTCATATAGCTGAGTCTTTAGAGAAATATACTGATTCTTAACCTTCATTAAATGTTGTACTAAATGTTTTCTTTGTGTGTGAATAGCAAAGAATATTGCATTTTGGTGCTCGTGGTGTCACGAACACACACACACTCACGCACACAGCACCTACACACACACACACTCACATGTGTTTGAATGTGTGATGCAAACTGTTTTTATTTTCTAGTCGATCTAATTAAACAAAAAAATTACTCACAAAGTGATTAATTTTTCTTCTTTGATCTCTCACGAGTCATGAAAGACATTGAATTTTTTCCCTAAATGCTTGACTCCAATGTGATACATCTTTTAAAACCTTTGGTTATCGATAGTCTAACAAACACATTCATAACTGTCATCACTCCAAGCAATAAATTTTCCTTTGGTTGATAATTATTGTTCAATATGAAAGGTAATCTAAAAATAATCTTCAAATACCTTCTGGTGGCCTGGGCCCGGCATTAGAGTAAAATGGATGAGAAAGAGAGGACAGAAAGACAGAGAGAGAGAGAGAGAGAGAGAGAGAGAGAGAGAGAGAGAGACAGACAGAGAGAGAAAAATAGAGAGAGAAAGAGAGACAGACAGAGAAGAGAAAGGGAGTGAGATAGAGAAAGCGAGAGAGAAAGAGAGCGAGAGAGGGTGAAGAAAAAAAAATTAAATCAAAGTAAAAATAGAGAGAATTAAAAAAAAGACAGAAAGACACAGTCATAACAAAGAGAAGAAGACAGAGAAAAAAAAAAAGAAGAGAAGAGAAATGAGAAAAAGAGAGAAAGAGAGACAGAGAGAGAGAAAGGGAGAGAAAGAGAGATAATGAGAAAGAGAGAGAGAAAAGCGAGAAGAACTGCCGTTTCTTTGTATTCAAGTATATTATTAAAGAAACAGTGACTGTGCCTTAACGATTTCTGAGCGCCATTTGCTAAATTAAGGAAAAGGGACGGTTTCCTCATACGGCTCTACCTTAAACAGCTGAGTATTTAGAGAATTAAACTGATTCTTAACCTTTACGTTAAATGTTGTACTAAATGTTTTCTTTGTGTGTGAATAGTAAATAATATTTGACTTTGGTGTTCGTGGTATCACGAACGTACACACTCACGCAAACAGCACCTACACACACACACAAAACACACACACACATGTGTTTGAGTGTGTGATGCAAACTGTTTTTATTTTCTAAAGCAAAAAATAATATTTTCTTACAAAGTGATTAATTTTTCTACTTTGATCTGTCACGAGTCATGAAAGACGTTAATTTTTTTCCCCTAAATGCTTGATTCCAATGTGATACATCTTCTATAACATTTGGTAATCGATATCCTAACAAACACATTCATAACTGTCATCTCTCCAAGCAATAAATTTGCCTTTGGTTGATAACTATTGCTTATTATGAAAAGTAATCTAAAAAAAATCTTCAAATGCCTTCTGGTGGCCTGCGCCTGGCACTACAGTGAAATTAATGAGGAAGAGAGAGAGAGAGAGAGAGAGAGAGAGAGAGAGACAGAAAGAGAGAGAGAGGAAGGGAGAGAAGGAGAGATAATGAGAACGAGAGAGAGAAAAGCGAGATGAACTGCCATTTCTTTGCATTCAAATATATTATTGAAAAAATAGTGACTGTGCCTTAAAGATTTCTGAGCGCCATTTACTAAATTAAGGAAAAGGAACGGTTTCCTCAATTGAATGTCGATCTACAAATCTTTAATAAGAAAAAAAACCCATCAGTACAGCTACGGTGATAAGAGAGCTAAATCAAAGACCACCCAGAAAACACATTGGTTTTGAACATTGTGCAGATCAATATTCGATTTTTTTTAGCTTCAATGAATCCTAAGGCTTCAGGTACTGGGTTTCATAGTACGCATAGTAAAGTAAATGAGTGTTGCAGACACAAATAGAACAAAGTCTACTATTCCGCTAAATTTCCTTTACTATTGTAGTCAACATATTACTACTTTGTCAATGTGAACGTGTTACTGATGACCCACAGACAAATCTCCCTGCTCACCTATCTATCCAACTATTTACATCCAACCAGCTACCTTTTTGGTGACAGAGTGGGTAATGAAACCGCCCTGAGATCTGCACGGGACCATTTGTCACGAATTCGAGCTCCACCCCCAGCGGCATAGCCTGGCGGAGGGCGTAAAAGCCTGAAACCACATATTTTGTGGATTGGCTTTACCCAAAAAACCGAAGCAAAGCAAACCCTCTTCATAACCAAATAGAAACACTATCGCAATCAGCTAGTGGAAAGTACACTTTACGCAGGATATAGATAGGATCTGCTATAAACAATTTCTTTTTCTTTAACTTTGAAAATAGAGTGAACCGCTCAGATAAGATTTTTTTGCCCGACAATAGTTTTACTCGTGTTCTTCTTGGGAACATCAACAGCTGATCGGGCCAGACCTTTATCAGTTCGGAATTAGGTCTGGTTCAAGTGGAGACATGGAGCAGTCTGACACCATCTAAAACATTTTTTTCTTTATCTTTCTGAAAATTGGGCATGTTTGGCTTCTACTCTGCGAAGTGGTCAGATACGTCTGCCTGGCGCATGACATTCATTTTTGCAGGATCTGTCTGTTAATACAATATTTATAAAGTTGTATGAAATTCGCACTTGTAAGATCTCCCGATTGAAAGCCACCGTCATAAATTCAGAGTTTAACAATAGTAATCTGACATGACTCAACCACTATAGCAGTCAGCATACACCATTAGGAGTGGATCATCCAGCAATGTGCTAGGATCTTCCAACGCGGGTTATCCGTGTGAGTCTCTCCTTATGCTTTACGGCATGATAGTGCTTAAAAGCCTGATATCAGGATAGCAGTGGACGGCCTCTATCAATCACGAAAATGTAGACAATAGCTTTGATAGTCCTTACAATAAAATTGCACTGGAAACAAATTTTCCATATTTTTGAAAATGAAATTTTGTTCACGCACATTTTTCAAGTACCATTCTGCAGAATAGGGACTGCCGATTTCTGTTAAGCCCTACAGATAAAATCGAACATGTCTAGATTTGATTCGTAAGGACTCTTTTTGTCCAACTTGAGCTAAAAGCAGAGTTATGCTAAATTCTGGCTGTATTTCTTTCTCTTTCTATCTTTAAATCTTCCACTTTTCTTTCTGGAAACGTCGTATTTTAGACATTTTCAATCAACGATTTAGATTTAGAAAGAAACTACATTCAATACCCCTTTCACCAGTGAAAATAGGGTAGATATATGGTTATGCTGTAACATAGTGTTGGAGCTTTACTTTGTTTGGAAAGAAAACAAAACTAGGTCCGTTTTTTTCTTCTTTCACTGCCTTTTAATTGCCTTGCCACTATTTTCACTGTTTAGGAAAAAAAAGCAGTGAAAACAATGAAAAAGCAAACTTATTTTTTTTCTCCAGATACGACACGCGACTGCTCTTATTTATAAATATTCTCGTCTTCTATCTGTTGAATGACTTTATAACAGCAAAAACTATAGACTCGATTGTTCTGTATGGACACTTTAATATCCTGGCTGTGATCACACAGCTATAAACCGTTTAGCCCAGTGCAGGAAACCACAATCACCATGCATGAACACTGCTAAATAGTTGCAGTTATTCATGCCAGCATTTTTTTTTCTTTTCTGTCATTTAACATTCTTTAACTTATCAACCACTTGTGCAGCGTCGGAACCCAAAACCATTAAATTGTGTGAAAATCCTCCGAGTTTGAACACCACAGAGATATCTTTTTACAGAACGAAAAAATCATCATAGTAGAGCGATTTATCGTTCTTTGACATATTTGACTCCCTTGTGTATTTGGTTATTTCAAAGCTCTGTCTGTATTTCCAATGAAAAGGGCGCAATTGTGGCAAACTATCAACGAGGAAGATGCAGACAAAAGGAGGCACGTTAGTCTTTGGCGGTTGTCTTTTCTATTTTGACAAAAAAAAAAAAAAAAAACCCCAGGAAGAATATAATCGTTCTGCCAATGTCATGAGCGACTCATTCTTTCTTCGGAACCTGTCCTTGCGTTAGAACTATGGAAATGAACGCAGATGACTCACCGTGCATTCTACTCTCTTTGTTCTATAATACCCTAGATATCTTTCGGGCTCAAAACAAGAATCCAAGTCCAGTCTTGCTATTTGGAACAAATGGACCCTTTGTTTAGGTTCTATATCTCTGAAAATTACTAAATAAACTCACTATACAAATATAACATTGCTTGCAAAGCTTTTGTTGGGAGAGGCGACAGCGGCACGTCTGCATACATTGTTATATAAGGTAGAAAGCTAAAACGTTTCTGTGTGAACTCTGAAGACTGTGACATCACTAAACAAGGTGACACTTGGCTTCCTGCAGAAACTGCAGCTCCGTCACGTTTTATGTACCAGATGACAACACTGGCACAAAGGGCGTCGCTTGATCTAACAGGAAACTCTCAGCACACACACACACCCCCCCACACACACAACAGCCCAGTGTTGTGGTGAGTGTGAGGGCAATGGAAAAAAAAAAAACTAACTCAGGTTAGGACTCTTAAACAGCTTAGGGGACGCTAAAAAGTGGAGATTCCAAAAAAGTCGAAAAGCAAAAACAAAACGTATACATCGATTGTCCAAGCTAGTGCATTGCAGAGGTTAGCCAAAGACTGAGCACGTCCACTGGATAGCCAAAGAGAAATACACATTTTATATTACCTCAGTGTTACATGATATACATATACATCAGTCAACGAAAAAGACATATAAATAGATTATCAAATGAGCTTGAATTAATATAATGAATACTGAACGGTATTGATGTGTTTGATGTTAAAAAAAAAATCATACAAAAAACATTTAAAAATGAGGTGCGTTTCCCCTCGGCACAGTCAACAGCGAATCCGCCCAGAGAACTGCGCGGACGCTTCTGTCACGGATTCAAACGCCACCTCCAGCACCCTGGCTCTTCGGAGGGCCTGAGAGTCTGAGATCACCTTGTTCTGGACTGGCTTTACACAAAAATCAAACAAAACCCATCTCATCCAGCAGCTCAACCGATCCCCCCCCCCCCCCCCCCCCCCC
>BLXT01004322.1:14471-28063 GCA_019648995.1 Plakobranchus ocellatus | reverse complement strand
GTGGTCTTAAGAAGTTGTTATTAACCATGCTTCTACAATTTATAAATCAAAGAAAACTTAGAAAAACATTGTACATGGTTCCTGAAAACGGCCGTCCAAACGGAACAAAAGAAATCTTCGCGATCACAAGCTATCTGGCAACCCTCATGTTACTGTTGTTTTCACAAACTAAAACAAAGAAGATGGCGATGGAAGCCTCTGAATGTTATCAAGATTCTTACAAAGCTTTTAAAGCAGCTCATGCTTTTCTAAAAGGTTCTGAAATTCTAGAAAAAGCGAATTCTCAATGGACAATTTTAAAGAGAGAAATAAAAGAAGGCAGTGTCATGAACTTGAATGATCAAATGAATGCATTGAAATTGAAAGCTGCTAAGCTCAAAGCTGGGTCATTTTTTTTTGATTAAATAAAATATAAGACATAAGTGTTCAAATTTGTTGTTAGGACATTGCTAAAAAAGTAATTTGACTTCTAAAAATTGAATAAACATTACTTATGCACCGTGTACATCATTACACATTATATTCAAGCGGTGAACATATTATGCATAAGAATGTTAAAGCTGTCACCAACTGGGGGAGGCGCACAATTTTTGTCAAATTTTGATTGATGTCAATTGTGAACGGTCCCTAATGATGATTCTAGCTATTCACACAGGGTGTGTCCAACGTCCAAACTAGGTCTAGATCTTAATATGAATTTCAATAATTTTAGATCTATCTAAGTTCTAGATCTAATTCTAGATTTAGATACATGCAGTCCTAGTAAAGTAGTAGGTACTTAATTAACATTCGACTTTGTTGTCTGCACAACATGGGTATCTTCCCCAATCTTTCTGTTCTTTGTCTGTCTCACAGAAAGGAAGAGGCTATTCGTGAAATGTTGCCTCGCGAAGGGAAACGATGGTTACACTTTTATTTTTCTTCTTTAATTTGCTGTCTCCCCTTTTTCTGAAGTCTTTGTTTTTTGACAAGGAAGGTGATACTACATAATAATTGTTCAAACTCTTTCAAGAATTTTAGAAAATCTTCATAACTTTCAAACGTGGTTACCATCTTCATTACTATTTCCCGTGGAATAGTGCTTGGCGGTTGTGCTGTTTTGAGGGAAATGCGAGAGTTACACCGCGCAAGACCGATGTTTACGATGTACTTTGCAAAAAAAGCAAAATGCATCGAATTTAACGATGCAAATTGACACTTCGTTTGGGAAGTGCGCACATCTAAATCAATGAGGAAGAGAAACTAAATAAATACAAAAGGAGAACAAGAGCAAGCTCAAATTTGCATTTTAAAAAGTGTTCGATAGCGTGGCTGCTTCTCTAAGCCAAGTTACAACCATCACTGGAATAAGTATTTGTGAAACGAAGGTGGAAGAGAGCAGACTCGAAGGCGAATATCGAATTGCTACTCACAATTCTTTAATCTGCTCTACATTTTGATACAAGAAAATGACTTAAGGGCAAGAACAAGACCTTGAGTATGGCGTCGTACAGCTTTATTTAAAAACCCTGCTTGTTGTAGACGTTCGTGAGCAAATAATAATCATTTCGAACTATGAATTGATTGGTTGGAAGTCACGGCGTGAAAATACCCGCAGCCAGAAAGTCATGCTCACCAGCACTATTGAACACAGTTCACAGTTCATAACATTTAGAATTTAGCGTAAAAATTGGACAGCTATCTTTACCTATAATAATTACGGTTCATCGAAACAAACGTGCCCTGACTAGGTAGTATTTCAAAGTACAAGCTCTTTTACTTTCTTTTTTTGTATGTGCTATTTTCAGGAGCTGTTTTCTTCCTTCACAGACGAAAACCATTGTCAATTATTAGAAGAAAGGCAGGCGAGAAAATATAATTATATAAAAAGCAGGAAGAAATTTTGTTAGGTTTGAGGGGAATACACCCTAACATTGTTGGAGATGATGTCTAGCATCTGTATTTAGTTCTTTTGTTTTGTTTTGTTCACTCCCTCTAATCTTTTTTTTTTTGTTTCTGAGTTTTGAGTGATCTCTCTCTCTCTCACGCAACGCTTGGTAACATTTTTACCTTGCACGGAGCTCAAACAGAAAATAGAATCATTTCAATATTAAGGTTGAGTAAAAAGTAAATATAGAACCTACCTCTTATCTTCCGATTGTTCTCATCACTTTCCTTACTCTAGCGCTTAAACTCTAATCCATCTTAGCCCTGTTGCTTCAACATTTTCATACCGTTCATACCATTCATCCAAACAGTACAATAAGCAATATTATCCATACACATACACATACAACATACACCCACCCACAAAATGCTCTATCTCTCATTCATTATCTCTCTCCCAAGACACACAGATATCGAGGGTTAGCAATGCCAAGTCTAAGCGAACAGCGAAATACAGTTCTGATTGTGATAAGACAAACTAATGTATGGACTCTACTGGCTCCGATGGTAGTTTTCTTCATTTTTCCCTCTCTGATGTTTTATTCTGTGCCGAGACAATTGCCACAGGTAAAGAGAGTGAAGGTTCATAACTATTTGAATTTGAAAGCATTCATTGGCAAGATCGTGGTTTGCTTTTAAGCATTTTACTATTATAGAGATAAAGCTGATTATAACAATTGTAGCGATGTTTTCTATCGACTGACTCGCCTAAGTCAGGCCAGACTAGGTCATAGAGAAGCGTCTCAGGTGTGAAACCAGAAACTCACAGTAAAGTCCACAAACCAGAATGAAAGAGAACAACTGTAGAAAAAGTATCAAATTCTGAAAACTTTTATTTTATCGAAGGCAGGTAGTAAATCATTGAACTCAAAGCAAAATACTAACAGTCCTATTGAACCTATAGCCACGCACCCTCCCAATGCAGCCAATGGGGAATTAAAGAGCAGTTTTTTTTTGTCTTAGTTGCGCACAAATGTCCAATGAAGCGGCCTTCCTAGGAAAAAAAAAAAACGCTTCTAAACCAAGGGTGTAGCGAAGTTTTCTATACCAGCTACAGTGCATCGAGTCTTTTACGGACATGTAAAAAATGTGAAAATAAAATCGGTAGTATCAAAATATAGACAACAATGAGATGATTCGCGCGTGCGCGCGCGCGCACACACACACACACACGCGCGCGCGGCCAGCGTCCTTGACTAATTGAATAAAATTGAATCAGTATACTCTCCGCTAATCTCTCCAAGTTAGAAAACAAATAAAAGAAAACTTTTTTTTTTACTTTTTATAATGAAGGTACTTCTTAGGAAATTTCTTTTTTTGAATTGATGTAATTAGACAGTATTTCAACATCGGTCTCGCCTTACATAGATTTCCTTTCCGCATGGCTGTGACGGGACCACTATGCATCTGCCAGCATTACTACTACTACTATTACTGCTGCTGCTGCTACTACTACTACTACTACTACTACTACTACTACTACTACTACTACTACTACTACTACTACTACTACTACGACGACGACTGCTGCTGCTGCTGCTGCTGCTATTCCTACTTCTTAGCACAGAAAAAAATAATTGAGATAGTGAGACAGATAGAGAAAATACAAAGAGAAAAAGAAATATATAGAGACAAAGAGAGAGAGAGAGAGAGAGAGAGAGAGAGGGAGGGAGAGAGAGAGAGCGAGAGAGAGAGAGAGAGAGAGAGAGAGAGAACAAGAGAGCGAGACAGACAGAGTAAATGGTGAGAGAGAAATGTCTATAGAGAGGGAGAGAGAAACGACATTGAGGAAGAAGATCGGGAACAGGAAGAAGAAATCTAACGTAATGGGTTTAGTCATTAGTGGGTCAGCAGGATATCAAACTGTTTGCTTTTGCCCTGCATGATCCGCAATCAGCTTTACTGTATCTGTCTATCAGCGCTGACCACTGTGGACCACACTGGACACGGGTGTAAAATGACGATTAGCACTCATCGAGGTGAAAATGACTGGACTAAAAGGTTATATCAAACAGAAGATAAAAATTACGATGAAATGGAATCGTTTTCTGCCAAAGTTATCAATCATAGTACTATATTTTGACACACGCTACCTATATCTACACAAATGCGTCTTTAAAGTAAGGTACTGATATTACATTGCTTTTCTTTTCCTAATAGAGCACTCGCAAGAACAGGAATTGATGATAATCTTCATACACTCAAATATGTTCTCAATTAACCTTATGAGGCTGTTCTGCTTATATAACCTACTTGCCCATGAGACTATCAATGAAATTTGTTAATGCTACCTTTACTGCGTTTGCCTTCAATATTTCCAGTGATTATTAAACGTAAATCCTTGTTAGAAAGGTGTTTAACGAATTGAAGTTGCCGACCGCTCAGGTTTAACTTCTTTTAGTGCCGATTCATTGGTCTTTTAATTCTGTCCATGATATCTTCATCATTCTTCTAATGAATCACATTTCTACTACTTCTAGTTTTCTCTCTTTCTCCTTCTTTATTTATCGAAAACCATCTTCCATGTTAGAGTTACACCATATACATATATACTTTTTCATTATCCTTGTTTTGGTGCCCATACTGTTACAGTTTGGGAGTACTGATTTTTTGTCTTAAAATATATATAAGGCCATGTTTTTTTGTTTTTTTTTTTAATTATTTTTTTTTCACTTGTGCATCTACCATTTATTTCTGATGTTATCAGGCAACCGAAATATTTGATTTTTGGACTTTGTTTGATTTGTTCTTTGTTGGTAATAAGATTGTGTATCTTTGTTGGAGAATTTCTTTGAGATGACCATGCATCCATTTTTCACATTCAGAGATAGGCCCATTATTTTGTTCTTTAAAACTTTAGTATTTAAAAGATTTTTTACAGTTGTTGAAGTTAGTTTTCATTGTGATTTTCAATGATGCATTCCATGCAAAACTTGTCATATGAACTTTTGGCTTTCATTGCTTTTTGCTTGATACGTGGAGTCTTAACGATTACATGATGATGGTACGTGCACGTTTTAAGGAGAAGTGTGCAGACATTAGTGCCACCTGAAAGCTTGCAATTGATACAGAAAAAAGGATGGGGATCTTGATGGGACGTAAAAAAAAGTTTCGGAAGAATTTACTGTCAAAAAGAAAAAAAAATACACACACACACAAAAAAAAGCTGAGGAAACTCGAAAGAGAATATTCCTACCTTTAACAGTTTCAAATAATTATATATGTGGTCTAAAAATTCAAATTTGATTTAAAAAAAAAGCGATTGTAAAAAAAATTGCTGAAGTAATTTCATTCTTTTATTATGGAAAGGGTGTATTTTTTGTACTATGAAATAGAACGCTTTAGACAAAAATGTGTTTTTGTGTGCTTTGGCGGCTGCTGTCAAAATCGGAAAAATATGACTTTATATAAGGAAATAGCCTCTTGTTTCCTGAAATCTTACTTTAAAACATATCTGTGCGTTCTTTTGTATCCCTGGTATTGTAATTGTCATTACTATTACTATTTTCTCGTACGAAAGAAACCATTATTACTATTAGAGCGAAGCGTTTAACGTAAATTTACGACAGTTATCTTTGTGAGTACCGTTATAGATATTTTTGACTTAGCAACTGTGTTCCTCTTTTTTTCCGTTCCGTTACTAGCACAGTAATCATTATCCAACCTCAGACACAAACCTCAGAAACATCCTGCCCTTTACACAGCATTAGTAACAGTTAAAGATCTGACGCGTAAAAGCACGTATTTTACAATTCAAGAGGAATCTGGTTTCAGTGAAGCAGACATAAAAACCGAAGTGGAACTGCCTCAATGCACTTTTTCTCATGGGGAAAGAATTTAAAGTAACAAGAACAAAGAGAACATTGATGCACAATTTTTGCTGTAAAACAGTCCATGTGGAGCAATGTATCTGTGCATAGTTAGTAGTACTTTGTAGAATAAGTTTTTCTAAGAATAGAAATTCTTGATGGGAATAGAAGTACGAATGGAAAGCTTGTTTTTAAACAAAACATAGTACCATAAGTAATGAGATTTATACCGTCTTTCAACTTCGCCCACCATCAACGGGGAACTGACATAAACTAGGCTTTATTGGATGGAATTACCCTCTCCATTGGGTTGTATTTTAATTCTGCGTATACGGAGGTCTCATAGGAAACGACGTATAGGGCTACATATTTTCAGTTTTATTTTTGTTTTAGTTTCTAAGGAACAAAAACTGATATACTCCTCTCTTCCTGTCTCTTTTCTTTGTGCTCTCACTTTATTGTTTTCTCTCTCTCCCCTTCCCTTGTCCTCTTACTTTATCGCTTTCTCTCTCTCTCTCCTGTTCCTTTTGTTTTTCCACTTTATTGCTTTTCTCTCTCTTGCTCCTTCCTTTTGTCGTCTGTCTCTCTCTCCTTTCTTTTGTCCTCCTACTCTATCGCTTTCTCTCTGTCCGTCCCTCCCCTTCTATCTATATCTCTTTCTCTTTCTTATTTCTTTTCGTATATGCTCTACTTAACTTTCTCTCTCCTTTTTCACTGTTTGTCTCTCTCTTCCTATGCAAGACTATACCTTGGTTTATCTTAAGCTTTCACAAACTCTTTCTTTCTCATTTTCTCTCTTCTTTTCTTCCTTCTTATTACAAATAGTTGGCTCGAAATCCTTTTTTTTTATTCTAAATTTATGCTCTCACTCCTTTCTGTTTCAAAACTACATCTAATCTAGATCTAGGAGGTAAAAATATCCATAATCTACTCTTCCTGGATTCGAGATTTGTTAAAACTTGACATTAATTTAGAAACCGGCCAGGGTTACTGATAAAAACTGTTGGAATTAGATCTAGAGATCTACATCTACATTAAATCTGGAAAAATCTACTTATAGCCGATGTCAAATCATTCTTTGATGTAAAATCATTCACAGTTGATAAATAGAAATGTAATTGATGCTTTATAAACCAACTTCACTGCATAAAAGTTTTTTATTCTGGGATTTAAACTTCGTTTGAATGTGAAATAATGGTCAATTCGTTACATGTTCATTTGAACGGAGACACAAAAAAGGTAAAGTATTTCCTACGCTTGTTCCAACCGTCAGGGAACGAGGAGTAGGGTCATTATTGGAGACAATTAACGGTCGTATTAGTTTGCCGACTGTACTCACATAGATATGGATTGGAATTAAAACCCAAGGACATGGAAAGATACCTGTGGTTTTGCAACCAATTTATCATAGGTAGGCGAGGCGAGGCTGCGCTTTCCTTGCAGTCTGGTGGAGTGTTGCGACGCGGAGTCATAGCTCGAGACTCGCCATCAGGCTCGTGGTTCTAGAGCTGGCTTGCTTGTGTTGTAAGATCGCCTTCTCATCGCTTGGTTATCTCAAGGAACTTACAGTCTGCCTGGTCTGTGTGTGAAGGGTTCATACCCGTACCAGAAGGTCCCACTGGTTTCAGAATGAGTGTGCTAACTATTGCGCCACTTAGAACCATAAAAAGTCTGCGACCTTCAGAGAATAAAAAGGGAAAAGATCAACAAATGGCACATAAAAAAAAGAGTTTAAAAACAGACGAAATTTATGTTCCGCGCTGTTGGAGTCATGCGCTTTGCATTTTGAGGTTTAAAGTTCGAACCCAGATTACTTTATCTTGCTATAAAACTGCGATCTCAAAGGCAATCTTTTACTTTGGGACCTTTCATGGTTGAGTTTTGAATTGTTTATGGTTTAAAATGATGCTTTATTCTGAAGCGCCGAAAATGAAGACTTAGAAAATTGTCCCTCAAAAGATATAAAGGCTTTTCCCCTGACAAAAACAGTGAGAAAACTCTGATAGATCTTTCCTTGAGGTTTTTCACTTTTTGCGCGTTTGAGTTCATTCTTACGCTTATAAATGATTCAAAAAATCCACAGTATACTATAATTGTTAATGTCTTTGTCGACCTTTTTTATAATCTGTATATTTTCCGGCGATAGAACAGTTTCTGGAAAGGGGGAAAAAAAGGAAATTTATGTTCCAAAACATAAAAAATCAAACAGGGTTTTTGAGTTCACAGACTCGGATAGCTATTCTTTGCGAGTACACGAATGGTTTTATTGGCAGTAAAATGAAAATGTCGTTCCATTCTAAAGAATGCTATGACAAAGAAGTACACCAGTTATGGTTTTTCACTAGAAGTCAAAAAACTTAGTTTTTTGTAATTTTAATATCGGTCTTTAAAAAAAAAATGTATTTCGCCCCCCATCCCCTCCCCCCTCGCCCGGATCCCACTCTCCAAAAAACAAAAAACAAAAAACAACAAAAAAAAAATTAAATAAAATAAAAACCCGATTCCCTGTAAGCATTGTTGTGGCTATTATTATTATTATTATTATTATTATTATTATTATTATTATTATTATTATTATTATTATTATTATTATTATTATATTATTATTATTACAGCATCATTCAAGCCACTCCAAACTAGGAGATAGCAGCAGCATTACACTACAGGTAACGATTGTTTCAATTTTGCTTTTTTTACGCAGTAATATAACAGAAAAAAACACCCCAGAACCTGCAGAAAAGGATAGTGACTCCAGCTCAAACTGTTATACCTATAAACCAAGAATAGGTTGCTTTAGTTTTTCTCCCTTCAGCACTATCTTACACTAAGTCTGTTAGAAAGCGACAGTTTGAATCTATCTGTACGGCAGCCCAAATACAATACATGTTTAGCATCGATATTGTTTAAGGCGAGATTTCCACAACGTCAAATTTTTCTTATGCCCACAAGTGTGTCCTTGTTAACATAATTATATATCAGCATTTGGGTGAGAACACATAGTTAGCTTCTTGACACAAGATCCGTTTGTTCTAAAGTGCATAATGCCAGTGACCGTAAGTGTTGATCATGATAGAAGCAAAAATGTTGAGTTGATTTAGAAAACGTAATAAGAAGAAACATTGTCACTCCTGAGATAGTGGCATTCGATTTGTGTCAAGATTGTACAGGTAGTACGATAAGTTATTATAACGTATGAATAATTGAAAAACTCCTCATCTGATAAACCTAATGAAGCTAAAACAGGCTTAATAGGGATCGAAGAAAGCGAGAGAGAGAGAGAGAGAGAGAGAGAGAGAGAGAGAAGAGAGAGAGAAAGACAAAAAGAGAGAGAGAGAGTGAAAGGGACAGACAGAAAAGAGAGAGAGAGAAAGAGAGAGAGAGAGAGAGAGAGAGAGAGAGAGAGAGTAGGAGAGACAAACAGAAAAGAGAGGGGGGAGGGGTAAACAAAGACAAAGAGAAAAAGACAAAGAAAGAGAGAGAGAGAGAGAGAGAGAGAGAAAAGGAAAGAGAGAGAGAGAGAGAGAGAAGAGAACTTGAGATAGATAGATAGAGAGAGGAGAAAACTTTACAAAACCGTCTCCTATAAATCAGACAGAAGTGATATGATTTATATAAAATGTCTCAGACGTAAATGAACTCGATTCTACATCACAAAAAAATAAAACAAAAACAAAACAAAAGAAAAAAAAAACACAGCAAAAACGGAAGCGAAAAGGACGCCTAAATAATTACAGTTGGCTGGCTAAAAATAAAAACAAGAAATGATGTCCGAAGGTAAAAAAAAAGATCGAAAACAAAAATGAAAAAGAAGAAGAAATTGTATGTCAAAATCAATTACTCGCTAAAAAAAAAAACCCTCAGCTTATCCGACTTCATACCATAGACACCGAGATGGTATTAAAAGACACCTTTCCACTGCCTGTTTCAATATTCAAGATGCAGGATCGACCTTTGGCAGACAAAGGGGCGTAAAAAGGAGTAAAATATTCCAGTAATTAAGAGTTATCCCACAACTGGCTCTTGAGAAAGGTTGCCCTGTGGCGAGCAATCAGAGAACAGAACTAAGCCATTATCTTGTCTGCCCTTCCTTTCTAATGCTAGCGGATCTTGTGCCCACAGTTTGTATCAGTTTCCGTCGCGTCTCCCATCCAGACAACCGCTCAGGGCGGGAGATTCTCTTCCTCCTTGCTTGTTGTGTGCATGAAATTACAAGCAATATTTCCCCTTGCTTTCTGGCAATATTTCCCTTGCTCTCCGGCAATATTTGCTCTGCTTTCAAGCAATGTTTTCTCTCCTTTTTCTGGCTTGTTTGCAAGGGGTCGTCATTTTTGTCTTGTCAATAACGTCTTCATGGAAAATCGGGGAAGATTATAGTTTTCTCATAGCATTTAGATTATAGGCCTGCATTGTAGAAACGCCAGGAAGAGAAGAATGCAATATAGACAGAGCAATATAAAATAGGCTTAAAAAGTTATGAAGAGATAAATACCTTTTGGACATTTAAAACAGTCATAAAATTTAAAAAGTTAATCGTGTGCTTGGTCCAAACGTCGATAAACAAAGAGTAGGGTCCTGAATGTTCAAAAGTTAAACAAAAAAATAATGAATTGGGCCAAACATTTGAAACGCTTTTGTTCATGTAGTAGAAAGACGAAAAAGGGCAACCAACCAATTAGCTGAATCGCTTTCTCTGACACATCAAACCAAAATGCACATGATGTGGCCTTAACCAGAACATCAATGGAGATGAGAAAGTTCAACGACTGTTTAGAGGATCTCCAAAGCACTGCTGCCTTCATTGCTGAGACAGACCTCACCATTTAACCATTTGATGAACGAAAAGAAAAGATGCACTTAAAAAAAATCAAATTTTGACCATTTTAAAATCGATTTTTTGGCATTGTCAGAAATCGTTTGCTAAGAAACCGTCTTAAATGTCTAATGAAAAGCCTGAGCTTGTTTGCTAGTCTAAGCTAAAGATCTTGAAGAAACAAATGTGGAAAATATTCATCCATTCCCCGATAATTAAATATTTCATAAAATACATTGAGACACACCGTGAATAAGTAGGAATTGATCGAACAAAGCTGGTGCCAGAAAAAAAAATATCCAAATCAAACAAAGCATATGTCAAAAAGGCACGAAAAAGGTAAAATAGATAAAAGATATTCAATAAATATACATCAACATATAAAATAAGGAGAAAAAGAATTTTCCATGAGAAAGAGAACCGGGAAAAGGCCATTATTTCAGTAGAGAGGTCGTGATAGACATGGGTTGAAAAAAAATAGTAATAAAAAGTTGATGAATAAAACAAATGATAACAGTTTTCATCAGAGCGAGGTAAAGCAATAGGTATGAACATTATAAAAGTGCAGAGCTAGCAAACGATGAGCGACTCTTGCAATCACTTCCCTCTACTTACTTCTTTCTTGTACAGCTCATCATGTTTTTTTGTCGTCCCTGATCGTGGGTGGTGAAATGCCAACCAGCTTTAGGGCAGCAAGAGGCAGCAAGAGGCAGCGAGAGGTAGCGAGAGGCAGGTATATGTAGAGATTGTTTTGTCAGAGGACAATAATAGATGGATGGTGTTTTCGGAGTGGATAAACGATTGCTGATTAAAGCCGATGGGTTGATTTGTCAGTGCCGATATGTTTGAGAGAAACATAAAAAGGTGAGATAGAGAGAGAGAGAGAGAGAGAGAGAGAGAGAGAGAGAGAGAGAGAGAGAGAGAGAGAGAGATTGACTTTTATTTTATAACGGTTTCAACATAAGCGCAGGGCCTTTTGATTTGGTCATTAATGATATAGAATTAAATTTACAAATTAATAACAATGTCAAAAGGTCAAAATTCTGTTTTCGGATACGAGGCAAAAATACGAGAACTCAGTTGAATAACACTATCGCATCTATTATTGCCCTCTGACAAAATATAGGACGAGTTAACAGAGAGAGAGGAAGAAATAGATAGATAGATAGATAGATAGTTAGATAGATAGATAGATAGATAGATAGATAGATAGATAGATAGATAGATAGATGGATAGATAGAGAGAGAGAAAGAGAGAGAGAGAGAGGGAAAAAGACTGAGGCAGAGAGGTAATCCAGAGAACGAGAAAGAAAAAAATAGTGTTGCACACACAACAGAAATATCGATAAACAGATAGAAGGGGCACAAGGGAAGAAAAAAAAAGACAGAAGTGCCCAAAACCTATAAAAATGGCTAAGAACAAATAGCGTGAATCATACAAGCCTAAACTTTGTTAGAAGCATCCATATTTTGTGGGACTACCAAACGTCCATTACTTTTGCCTGAAATATCCTACAAGTGATAGTGCTTGAAAAAAACAAAAACAAACCTACTTTCAGTTTTTTTCCTTTTATCATATTACCTATACCATCTCTTTCTAGCTTTCTCTATGTTTGTCTATTTGGCTGTGTGTCTGTGTGTCTCTCTCTTTCTGTCTCTATGTCTGTCCGTCTGACTGTCTGTCTGTCTGTCTGTCTGTCTGTCTGTCTGTCTATCTATCTGTCTGTCTGTCTGTCTGTTTGTTCCTCTCTCGTTGCCTTTTTCTCTCTCTTTCCGTCTCTCTCTCTCTCTTATTTGTCTTTTTTTTTTAACTGAAAGAGAATGAAAGGTTTTATAATAGCAAGAAAGTACAGACAAAACGTAATGGATTGAAAAGCAGAAAGAGAGAAAGTGGGATATGAGCAGAGTGGGAGGGATAAACAATGAGGCTGGAAGAAGTTGATTAGACATGATGGAAGGAATAGAGTAAAAGAAAGGTATAAACTGTACTTATGAAGAAAAAAAAAGATAATAATCAATAGATAGATAGATAGATAGATAGATAGATAGATAGATAGATAGATAGATAGATAGATATACAGAGAGACAGAGAGAGGCCGGGGGAGAGAGATAGAGAGAGAGAGAGAACCAAACAGGGGGAAGAGAGGAACTGCATGAAGTAGAAAATAGTGGGAAGGAAAAGTTAAGGGTCATGGAAACTTAGATCACTGCAAGGGAAGCTGGCACAAAAGAAACCTAATATAACATACTAGAAAAATAAGATAGGAAACATGTAGACGTGTCGTAGAGAATGGTAGAAACAACCGTAACAACGCCAGACTATGATTTCTAGTTTGAATACTGATCGAAACAAGATCAGGGAATACAAGATTCTGAAATGAACTATTCTGGTAACAATAGATGAAGTGATTAACTGTAAAGATTCTTTCCTCCTTAAGATAAGACTGACACGATATAGCTATGCGTGTAGATTTTTTTTTCCGCCAACACAAATTCATGAGGAGGTTCTGAGGAAGATAAACACAAAAATTATAAAACTAACGCCCTATTAAAACGATAGATCAAGTGAACCGCTTAGAAAGATACGTAAATCAATCACAAATAGAAAAAAACAACTGCACAAAGAAACAGAATTAAAAATAGCAACCCCTCCTCCCTCCCTAAAATACAAATATCTACCTTTCGGTTAATAAGGAAGGACAATTTTTAGACTCCGTCTTTGCACTTAGGAAAATGTATTGAAAATCGAGCTAGCGCTATAAATATCTACCATTTTCAACTTCATGCGGCCTTATATTTGTGATTGATTAATTTTGCGTGAAAAAGGCCCATAACTGCTTTGATAATCTCAAGCTTCTGTCGTCCGAGCTAGTGGCGGGGATATTACCCACCAAAACATAGCAACTGCCCTCTGTCTCTTTAACTCTCTCTCTCTCTCTCTCTCTCTCTCTCTCTCTCTTTATCAGATCGTGTCAAACTCTATCATATCAGATCCTGTCAAACTCTATCAGGATACACCGCCCACCCCCAAACATTAAAGATTAAGG
>BLXT01004318.1:245535-256104 GCA_019648995.1 Plakobranchus ocellatus | reverse complement strand
GAACGGCCCTTAACCCCAGCGCCTTCAACGTTCCTGATAATACAAACCAGATACTTAAATTACTGAGCTGCAAAAATTAACAAACAAACGATGATAAATAGATTTTCAAAAACAAAACTTCAATAACACACATAGAGCACTTTTTTTTGGAAAGTAAACGAAATTATGTTGTGTGTATGTGAGAATGATCGTGCGTTTGTGGTATGGTTTGGAATTAAAAACTATTATTATCAACTCGTCGAGTGAGTACCACCGCGCGACTGTGTTTATGTATGTGTTTGTGCTTTTACGACCTGTGAAACATGTCTGTTGTGTTAGGAAGATATAGAGAGATAGGTTAGCTCAGAGTTTGGTGAGCGAAATAAAAAAAAAAACTGCTCACGACATTGCGGTGGCATGATATGTTATTACAATTGTATGCTGTTTGCACACTTTACGTGTGTCAGAGGTGTAGGTTAAAAGCCCTAGCTAGATCTAGATTCTTGAAATGGTGAGCGAGATAGCTTTGAATATAGAAAGCAGCATTCTGGATGGCCTACAGATCTAAACATGTTTCGGCAAGAGTTTTGATGAAAAGTATCAAAGGGCTAAAATCTGTTCATATATCTCGTCAAAAATTGACCGGATGAAAAAAAATAGTCCCTTGTTGAAGTCATTTTTAATCTGACCTCTTTCCAGGGCCTTAGATTTGGTGAGTTAAAACTTCAGTCAATCCACGGGTGTTTTGTCTAGATGTAGAACAAGATCCTCATTGTGTGATGGGAAAGTCTTGGTGGTGCAGTGGTTAAACATATTGCTCTAAGGTGTTCTCGATCCCCTGTTTAAGATTCGAACCTGCCACTCAGATCATTTAACGTGAATGGACTTTATGGCTCGAAGTAAGGATCTCCAATTATGCGCTCATAGTGGTATTCCGATAGTATTGACAAAATGAAAGCAATTTTAGTCAACTGTTGACAACTTTTAAAATGTACCAACAATTATCAACTATTACGAGTAATCGTCCAAAAAAGACGATATCTTTTAAATTATGTGGAAAAGCATTATCCTCTCATATTATAATTTTGGATAATGGCAGCCGAGTTTTAGTTGACCAGGATTGTTTCGGCATTTAAGTAAAATAAACTGCAAATGTTCTCATGAAATTGTGTTTTATGTTCTGGTTATGCTGCAGTATGACCTATTGTTTAGCAGTCAGTTGTCATAATTATACTTTTATTGTGTGCACATTCCCCACAAGCACCGGATTCGAGCCCCTATACTGGCGCGCTGGCCTGACGGAGGGCCTAAAAGCCTAAGATCACCTTTTCTGGACTGGCTATATACAAAAACCAAACCCCCACCAGCACCGAAACGGCGGTACGGAAAAGACCCATGATTCAAACGCTGGACTTAAGAATGTCAGGCATGACAGCTCTTACAACCGGACGAAAATTCATGTGAGTAAAGAAGAGGGAAGGCAGATTGCGCAGGTGGTAACACTCATGCCCTCAAACCCACAAGGTGCCTGAACTTCATTGACCAAAGCAGTCAACGGGTTGTAAGTACCAACGGCATTATATTATATTATATTATATTATATTATATTATATTATATTATATTATATTATATTATATTATATTATATTATATTGTACTGTATTGTATTTTTTGTGTTGTGTTATGTTATATCATATTATCTCCATCATGGCTAACCACTTCTATGTCCACCTGTATCGTCATCTCCACTAGATTTGTGTGTGTGTGTGTGTGGGTGTGTGTTTGTCTTTGTGTCTTTGTCAGGATAATTTTTTCCTCTTTTTTTTAATATCGTGAGGATGTTGTGTTCCATTTTGTGTATCATTTTTTTTTTTTTTGCACAGCCCTTAGAGTGACAATCTTGAGAAAAACGGAGATAAAGCATGGACACAGAGTTCCAATTTTTTTTTTCGGTGTGACCATGAAAGAGAGAGAGAGAGAGAGAGAGAGAGAGAGAGAGAGAGAGAGAGAGAGAAGGTCATGGCTTTGTCGCCCTTTGCCCAGATTTACTACTCAACTCCAGAGACATCACAAAACAACTAGAATGTGTTGCCTTATTCGATGAGCAAACAATGTGTTACAAAGATTCAAGGAAGCGACAAGATCTTTTTTATTATATATATTTTTTTTTGTTTTTGGTTTTTTTTTTTTTTAAAGATCATTTGATTGACTCTGAGAATTATTATTTTCATGAAATTATATCTTGTCCTCGCTTTAGTATTTTGCCAGGCTTTTTGCGTGAACCCAAGTTTTTTTGTTGTTTTTTTTTTTTTCCATAAGCTATAATATTTTATGTTTGTTACTCATTATTATCAAGGAAAACAGAAGAAGAAGAGAACAGTTGCCATTTAGGGTTTAATGTATAACGGTAATTAGAAATTTCCACAATGGCAAATGTACATCAAAACATTTCCGCTAAACAACCATTGTTTGATCTTGCCCGTTTTTCTAAAGATTCGTGATCAGCTGCTCAGTCACTTCATGTGTTCTGGGTTGAAAGCTTAATATCATTGAAAAAAATGATATCTCAGGCACTTTAAACACACGATGCGCAAGGAGAAAAAAATAGCCTAGAGGTTACTGTTGGCGGAAAGGTAAAGAGAGGTTGAGGAAAGCCAGGCATACAGTGAGAAGTAGGGCTATTTGGATAACAATGAGCGAAGCAGTTTTACTGAGGAATGTAGGGTAGCAGAGTCAATAGACTTGTACATACAGGCAAGCAAGAATTTCGTGTTCTCAGATAAATAGGCAGTTGATTATGATAATGATGATGACGACGATGATGAGGATGTGACTCTTATGCTCTATACTACTAAATTGAAACCTGTTTTCAATTCAGATTTGTTTCACATTTTGATATCAAGGATGCAGTTATATCACACATACAAACACATACAAACGCACAAACAAATCACGGGCGCATTCTCCTTTATTAACTACTCAGCTGTTTGCTGACTTAGACGTGATGAAGATTATGCTTTGCCTTGCCCCATAGGTGCTTTTCAAGTTACTCTATCTCTCAACGCGGACAATTGCCTTGGGAAAACCAACCTTCTGAGAGATTACTTGATTTTTATAAATTGTGACAAACACACAAGCTATCATTAGTTAGCAGTTTTCTTTGAGCAACTTGAAGTTGTCTTGTTTGTTTTGTATTGACAGCGACATACACATAGATTAGCATAAGTGGCAATTACGGGACAGCTCAGAATAGACTTGTTTGTATTGATTCCAATACACGCAGACTAGCACTAGTACAGTCACCGACCAGCCTGAGCTGTTGTCCTAAATATATTGATTCCAATACACGCAGATTAGCACTAGTACTGTCACCTACCAGCCTGAGCTGTCTTTTTTGTTGATTCCAATACACGCAGACTAGCACTAGTACTGTCACTAACCAGCCTGAGCTGTCTTTTTTATGTTGATTCCAATACACGCAGACTAGCACTAGTACTTTCAATGACTAGCCTAAGCTATTGTCCTGTATATGTTGATTCCAATATACGCAGACTAGCACTTGTACTGTCACCTATCAGCCTGAGCTGTTGTCCTGTATATGTTGATTCCAATACACGCAGACTAGCACTAGTACTGTCACCGACCAGCCTGAGCTGTCTTGTTTACGTTGATTCCAATACACGCAGACTATCACTAGCACTGTCTCTAACAAGCCTCAGCTGTCTTGTTTGTTGATTCCAATACGCGCAGACTAGCACTATTGCTGTCACCTACCAGCCTGAGCTGTTTTATGTTGATTCCAATACACGCAGACTGGCACTAGTACTGTCACCGACCAGCCTGAGCTGTCTTTGTTAATTCCAATACAAGAAGACTAGTACTAGTACTGTCACCGACCAGCCTGAGCTGTCTTTGTTAATTCCAATACAAGAATAGTACTAGTACTGTCACCGACCAGCCTGAGCTGTCTTATGTTGATTCCAATACACGCAGACTAGCACTAGTACTGTCACCGACCAGCCTGCGCCGTCTTGTTTGTGTTGATTCAAATTATACACGCAGACTAGCACTAGTACTGACGCCGACCAGCCTGTGCTGTTATCCTGTACATGTTGATTCCAAGACACGCAGACTAGCACTAGTACTGTCACCGACCAGCCTGAGCTGTCTTGTTTACATTGATTCCAATACACACAGACTAGCACTAGCACTGTCTCTAACAAGCCTCAGCTGTCTTGTTTGTTGATTCCAATACACGCAGACTAGCACTAATACTATCACCGACCAGCCTGAGCTGTCATTTTTGTTTTGATTGTAACACACACAAAACACACACAAATAGCTCTCGCAGATCACGTCAGAGTTGCCTTGATCTGTATTGATTGTGACAAACGCAGACTACCTACCTCTAGCAGAAGTTCCTGACCAGTTTAGAGACGTCTTGTCTGCATGTCTCGGACACACACAAACCAGCTCTAGGATGACTTACGGAGCTTTTCGAATATATCTTGTTTGTGTATCACTTATACTCACAGACTAGCACTAGAAGCAATCACCAGCCTTCTCAAAGTTGTCTATCCTCTGTGATAAAATCTCTAACACTTTCCCTCCAGAACTCCACCAATCATTCTCTTTGCTCAGCCCCTTCACTCCCACTTACCTTTTCCTCATTCACTCAGCTGTTAGTAACTCATTTTTATATAATGTGCACCATTTTTGTTATGTCGTATGCAAGAAACTTATGAAGTGAAAACAGATGAAACGTTTTAATGTACTGTTTCGTTGACTTTTTATTGACCATTAGCTTAAGTTGGTGGGGTCTTTTTGTTTTGTTGTTTTTTTTCTAATGAGATAAACACACACACACTTCATACTGAACTTGGTCTCGGTGTGTGATCTAATAAAATTAACATAAAAATCTTGCTCTCACTGAGCATAGTCAAGACGATGAAGATGACCTAACTTCTTCAGGTGCCACGTCTGGAACAGACACTGGCAATCATGTTTTTCCACTCAAACCTGTTATAACTCAACCTTACTTCTTTTTAATCGCAACAGCAGAGAACACGTCGTGCCTGCAATATTGATTGTATAGCCCCATTGTTTTAATCAGTCTTATTCTCCCTCAGTGCTCTAAGATTTCAGTACATTGTACGTCGATCAACTCGGTCCCCTTGATTACTTAACGAGGATAAGGCGAGGCCTTTTTCCAAAAATTGAATAGAAAATATTCCATCATGGAATCATTTGTCCTATCTCAGATGTTGTAAGAAAACAACTATTCAAAAATAAATTTTTCTTCATATATTATAGCTTTCTTTTTTGTACGTTTTTAGTAAAGATCGGACTATGCCACATCAAAAATAACTTTTTGAGAATTAAGGCTAGTCGAAATGCTTGATCTCATTTCGGGTATGACTGTTTACAGTTTTCAAAATTACAATTGCCTTTCTGCTATCACAATGATATCCTCTAGATCTGTACTTTACTTTCAAACTGAAATGATCAGTAGTAATATTTTTCCTGAATTCGCGTCTCCGAAAATTTGACCTGTATCACAACAACTTGGTCTATCTATTATTTTCCCATTCTTTTTTAGATGGCTTGTCTGGAACAGACATTGGCAATCATATTCTTCCACTCAAACTTGCCCTCAGTTAACCTTATAAAGTTTTTATTGCTACCCTTGCCTATTGCCCATGACTTAAGACTTTCAATGAAAGTCACTCTCTGCCTATCTCTACTGCGTTTGCCTTTAATCTTTCCAGTGATCGCTAACTGTTCAAAACCCTTGAGTGATCTCATTCACCCCGTTCCATGATTCTGTTGTGATCGTCGCTGGTGAGATGGTTGACTTGGTTGTCTTAAAATCGTCAAAGACAATTTATCTGTCTTCAGTTCAGACCATCCACCGACCCCTAGACCCGATAACGGATCAAATTTGAGACCCCGAAATAGTGGCTATAGTGATGATGATTAGAATCGACTAAACAAATCCTTTGACATCATAGTGATTTGGTCCATTCATCATTGTTTCCTTAATCCGACTGCTTTGAATACGATTCCAGGACCTAATCGATGTTTTCAAATATCTCGTATCGGGTTTTACCGTACGATCGACTCTCAAAGAGTTAGTGATTGTCCTGGTTAAGATATCCACGCTTAAGTTTCCTCTTTTTTTTCTTAAATGCAATTCGTGTGTGTATATAGCTTTTATTTTTTTTCTTTCACTTTCTTGAACCCCATCATTTATTCTGTTAATTTTCGTCTCTATATCATCACATCGATTTCTCCTTACAAGTTTGAAGACAAGATCGCACTTTACCTCAAAGCGCGACATGGGTAGCAAGGTGATGGGGATATGCTGATTTATGAAAGGTGGGAGCCGATGAACTTTGCCATTTGATCTTAGAGGGAAAAAAAGCAGTTTTCCTTTTTTTTTCTCTCGATCTTCTTGGTCAACTAAGGTTTCTGATGAAACCTTTCGTGTTTTTTATTCCAGTTGTTAAAATACTGAGATAACAATTACTACTATCACTGTATAGATTGATAACTGATTTCGTATAAATCTTATCTTATATCAATTGATCTATCAAGTTCAATTGCTATTATCCAGTGAGTTTATTGGTTGTGGCCTTTTCCCGCTCATCTTGTGTACAACATTTTCCTTCTTGTTCTTTTTATGCGCTTTGTTCCATAATCTTCTTGTGTTAATTGAATAATTTTCTCACGTATTTATTAATGTACATCCCAATTTGTGGAAATCTCTCTCTTCTTCTTTTTGAATGTGAGTTATGGATATAATTCTACCCTTACATTGCTCGTTCTGCTTGCTGTTTCCCTATCTTCTCCTTGCTGTAGGGCTCTCATCACGTTTGGTTTTTCATATAGTTTTTCTTTTTTTCTATACCTTCCTTTGTTGGTGAAGATCATTTTGCCAGTCTTGTATGTCCCTGGAAAGCTATGTCCTCTTCCTGTTTCAAAACTTTGTCTCTGTGATGGTGCTGTTTACGGTATATCCATTACCGCTGGGTCTGTCAGAGGGAAGCCGTGCACCAACATTCTATACTTTCGAAATTTTCTGCATTCTTTGGAAGTTTGTCGTTCTGCTAATCTCAGCCAAATATTTTTGCAGCGGACTGATTCTGAAGTCTGAGATTTTCTTTTGTGCCTTCTTAACAAGTCGATATGCCTAGTCAAAAGCGTTAAGTTTAGTAGGCCCTAGAGCAGCCTTAAAGTTTTCCCTTTAAGGTCTAATAAATTTAACGCCTAGATAACGCATATCACTTTAGTTTCGGAAGAAGATACAGGTGACGGGGTCTTCGTATATGCTACTGCACCAGTTGTGGTACGATTTTGATGTGATATCTAGAACTTCATTACTCGACATAAACTGACTTGCGGTATATCAAAATTTACCTGAATTATTGCAACCGTAACGTTGTGGGATTCAAGGGAAGCCGCATTCGGATGTCAAGTGTCTTCTTCATCACTATCTCCACGTTTGGCGATCGTCCCTTCTTTCTAATTATGCATCTTTATGATCCTGCCTTCTTTTTTATGCCTTTATACACAGCTCTCTAATCCATTCGACAGGGGTTCTTTTCTTTCTTCATCTCTCTCTCTCTCTGTCTCTCTCTCTCTCTTTCTCTCTTTCTCTCTCTCTCTCTCTCTCTCTCTCTCTCTCTCTCTCTCTCGTTCGTCTACGGTTCTCTGGGTTTTTTTAAATTCATGGTTTTTAAAAACGAAACTTCAAAAACCTGAACTTTATTATATTGTTACTTCTGTTCCTCCTTTATTTCGATTCGTACTACAAAGCAGTATCCAAATTTTCATCCCAATTTTAGCTTCATCACATCAAGAACATACATTGTATTTTGTAACATTTCTAACAGTAACCTCTGATTGAATTATCACTGCATCGATCACATTTCATTCTTTAATTCAGTAGTCCGGTTTGATGAAGAATTTTCTTATCCAGTCGTTGGATGACGAAACTTCTTGCAAACTTGCCCGGACATTTGCATGGCCCTTCTGTTACGGATGGCACATGCTAATATATAACAGCGCTCTACACCCAGATCTTCTGGGTTTGAATGCCACTTGCGCCGTTTTATAGGGGTGGGTCTCTTCGAAAGCCATACCATTTGCGGCTTTGAGGGTTGAAAATTTGCCTTGAAAACTGCAATTAACTTCTGTTGAGGTGGCGCAGTACTTAACGCCCTTGCTGTTTTTGTCGCAAGCACTATGCCATGGTAATTGAAGGGCTATTTCAGTATTTGATGTAACCAAATCTGTTTGAGGGGTTTCAGCCACCATATATAGAGGTCAAAAGCAAAGGATCATTCAGTCAGTTTTGATGTTGTTGCTTCTGCTAACTCTGTAGTGGCGGTGGTGGCACATAGCTAGTGGACCCGAATTGGCATCTGTATGACCTTTCTGTCGCGAGTTTGAGTTCTAGCCTGCCAATTGCGCCTTGGTTCGACAACCAAAAACAAAGGAAACCTGCTGGTAATTAAGTCTGTTATTCAAACTATCTAACCCTTCTTTCCGCCCATACCTTTCCTCACAAAATGTTGGCCAGGTATCTTTTTTTTTAGCTTTTTATGCTATAGTTTGCTTTAAGCAATCGGGATTGGCCCTGCCAAAAAGATTATTAGCCAACGCCTTAGATCTTAAGACTGAACTGAAACCCAGAAACCATTACCTCTTTGTGAACTTAGATATACCGACCATCAAGTTATTGCTGTTAAGGATTGTATATCCTGTGGAAATAATCACGGGATGGTTACGTGCCATGAAGGAATAACATCGTCATCCTCATGGTCATCGCTATGAGTTTCCTGTGCATCGCAGAACATAACAACTATATTCCTAGCTGACTGTAATTTATTTAAATGTTCTTTCTTAAAGGACATTAAGTGTCGGGCCTCTTTCTTATCGTTATACTGCACCTCATCGTCTTACCCGTTTTGTGGACTTTTTGCGATACTTAATTCTTTTCAATCTGTACTTAACTTGATCCATAGAGGAATTCTCTCTTTAGGATTAACTCACTTGGTACGGAATAATTGTGTTTTACTTTATAAGGATGGTTATTTTCCAACCATGAAAAATAAATGGTAGGGGCAACTACAAAATGAGTTTGTTTCGAGCAAGAGCTATAATAATAGCAGTTTTTTTTTAAAAGGACTTAATATTTCAGTTTTGTTTCATGATCCCACATTAAATAATATTGTGCACAATATTATGATGTTATTTTTTTCACTAACATAATGGCATAAGTCATGCGAGACCCCTTTTAAAGATAATATAAGAAAATTCACTTTGCCCATAAAACCTATCAACAATGTAATCTCAAGCTTTTAGGCCTTCGCCAGCCTAGGGCGTTGAGGGCAGAATCGAACTCTGCCAGACCCCTTCAAGTGTCGGGGGGAATGTGTAAGCCATTGGGTCACCAAAGCGCCCTCTTAAAAACAAACTGATGCTTTCTGTTTTCCTTTAGTGTATACCAATTTCCATTAGACTGGTTTTTGATTTTTGATTAAATTGGCATGTTTCTTTATTCGTTATGTGAACTTTATTTTTTTCCTCTTAGACTAAGCAATGTAATAGGATTAGAACTGTATGTGGGATAAACATATCTTAAGCCTACGATCGTCGAGTTGTGGAGTTATGTAAGCTGACAGAGCTATATTCGGATAAGAAAAAACTAATCAATAATATAAAAATTGTTTGTATACATTGTAAGCTCATGACTGTATATAGGCACCATTTTTAAAACTATATCAGTTACTTGTCATTCAGATGTTTGAAAAAAATATTATTTTATAGAGTGCTTATGAGTGTGAGTTCGTATCTATGCATGTACATATTTAAGTACATTTATGATATACATAATATAATATTATATAGATTTATTTTTCCCCTTAAGTTTCAGGGAATTATGGTATCTCGAAAGATGAAATCCCCTCAAAAGATTCCAGTTGGTCCACGAGGACAGTAAAGAAGTGAATGCTTATTCTGCCGATGGATTTTTTTTTTTTTGTTTTATGTATAATAATGATTCATGAAGATAATACGTTCACTATTTTTTGGCTTGCACCTTTCATGTTTCAATTACGACTATTTTTTATTTTTTTTTAGCTGAAGAAGCTTGGGGATGAAACGAAACATTTTATGTCTATACCAGGTTTTTTGACTTTGCTTTGATAATTTGTGGTTATCTTCTTTTACTGTATCAATCAGCATAGATATGTGATAACTATGATTTTCGCGTTTGTTGTAGGCTAAGCTTATTTAGAGATTTTTAAGTTTGGTCATAAAGGTGTATTGCAAACGCAACGTCATCCTCCTAATCATCATCATTATCATGATAATGATGATGATGATGATAATAATAATAATAATAATAATAATAATAATAATAATAATAATAATAATAATAATAATAATAATAGTAATAATATTAAAAGTAACGATAGTAATGATAGTATTAATAATAATAATGATGATAATAATAATAATAATAATAATAATAATAATAATAATAATAATAATAATAATAATAATAGTAATAGTAATAGTAAT
>BLXT01004318.1:213190-223243 GCA_019648995.1 Plakobranchus ocellatus | reverse complement strand
TTTTTTTTTTTTTTTTCTTCTTTTTTGACATATATCTTAGTAATGAAACTTTCTGCTCAATGGAATATGATTTGTAAGCAGGAGCCATTGAGTTTCAAATTTCACATAAATTTGAGTCTTTTAATTGAAGTTAATATTCTCAAGTATGAATTTCTTGAAAGCAATTTTTTGGTTTATTTTTATACTTTGGCCCTATAGAAAAAAAATATGGATATGAAAGTTTGTTTTTCCCTGTTTTAGGTCTAAAGAAGGCATGGGTAAAGATCAGAATATGGATGCTATCAAGGGGTTTCCCCAATGTCTATCGGCTCACATTTGCTGTGCAATATTTTAAGGCTAGCCCTGTCTCCTTTGCTTTTTCCTTTTTCGGATGCAAGAGCTTTCATTTATCTATAGCTATTTATTATCCCTATATAAGTTCGGCTGTGAAGAAATCTGTATTTTCACTGATACGACGCTGAGATTGTATAGGACTTGAACAAGACTTTGAGGAGAAAACTATTTATTATGAACATCAAAATATGTCTTGACTAATTTGACATTTTTTTTTTTGTTGCTAAAATTTTGCAGATTATGTAGTAATTGATACCGTTAAGGATGAGCAAACAGAGCTTTTTCTTTTACATGTGATTGATTTCTCCTTATTTTTTCATAGCTCGGAGCATTTTTTACTGTTGTTATTGTCATTGTATTTTGGGGGTTTTTTTGTGGTTTTTTTTTGTTTTTTTTTTTTGGGGGGGGGGGTTGCAGTAAACACTGCATATAATTTTTTTGTATTATTATTGATGTTTTAGGTGTTGCTCATGGTCAGGATCTGGATTACATCTTTGGCTTCCCCTTCATCAATGAAACCTACAGGCAGCTCCTCAACATCTATCCTAGACAGTTTTACGATTATGCAGACAGAAATATATCAGAGTATATGATTACTATGATCACCAACTTTACCAACACCGGGTACACGCAACTTTTTAAAAATTTTGGGTTTTATTTTGGCCATGAACACCCTGATTCTGTAATAATAGGTAATAAGTAAGAGTCTTGAATGGCACATGAGGAACTATACGAAAGTAGCAAAATAAGATAACGGCCGCAATGTAGGAAATTCTTAACTGAACAACTAGTGAAGGCATTGCAGAGAAGAAATGGATCTACCTGACTGGTTTGAAATGAAAATTCTAAACTATGAAAACAGCTTTACTCATTTTATTACATTTCAAATATTCTATGATCCTGATATGGACATTCTGTAGCTATGGAAGTGATGGTTTCTACTTCTTTCAGTTTAAGATTTTTATTTGAATTCAGTTATGTAGATCTCAAACCTGGCTTATTTTGTGGTACTGTTCCATATGAGAATAACATTACAATGATTGGTAGAATCTGTTTCAATTGTGTTTTCATCAGACAGCTACAACCTACATGCAAGAAAAAATTGTAATTAAAAGTTATAGAAAAGACAAAGTTAAAAAAGGGACATCCCAATAGCAATTTCTTTGTGGGCCACTCATTTTAAGTATCAGATTATTGTGGTGATTCATATTTTTATGATTGAATTATTTGCATCTTCCCATGAAGGTCTTTTTTTTTCTTGATTTTTTTTTTCCATCCTGAAGAATGAAGTATCTGATATTTTAAACAAAGTATTTGCTCCTAACCTATTGAAATAAAACGATGTCTGATAAAAGTTTTTGTTACTTTTTACATCACATTAAGAAATCCAAAATCAAATAAAAACTTTAAAGTCCCTCACCTTTATTTGTTTCTCAGCTCTCCCACACCAAACACAGAGAGAATCCAATATTACCGCAATGTCTCATGGTGGCACTACAACGCTGAGAACCACACATACCTGAGCATCAACAATATATCTCGTAATTTGGCGGCATATAGGCAACATGACTTTCACTTCTGGAATGACTACTATCCCAAGCTGGCTGGCTCTTCTTTGTGTAAGTACCTTTTGTTTTGCAGGGGCATTCTCAATGGAAGCACAGATTGGGGTGTAGGGACCCTCCTCTATATCTAAGCTGTGGCGTATGTAAGAGCTAATCTTTTTGTAAGTACAAGCATTTGTGGGGCATTCTTTATGGTAGGTACCTATTGTTTTGTAGGGGCATTCTCAATGAAAGCACAGATTGAGGTGTAGGGACTCTTCTTTATATCTAAGCTCTGGCTTATGTAAGAGCTAATCTTTTTCTAAGTACAAACTTTTTGTGGGGCATTCCTTATGGTAGGTACAGGGTGATGTTTGCAGTCTCTTCTCTATACGTATAGCAATGGCTGTTGTGTAGAGACTATTCTCTGTGTAAGTATAGGCTATTGAGTAGGGGTTATTATCTATGTGAATACAAGTTGTTCTGGAGGGACTGTTCTCCACTTGTACTGTTGTGTTGGGGCTTTTCTCGTAAGCTATCCATGTGGAAAGTTGTGCAAAAAAAAGTGCCAAAGTTGCACTTTAATCTTAAAATAAGCGGTACAAGAAGCAAGCTTTTTTCCCACAATGCAATAGATCTAAACCTTATTCTATGTCAGTTTCCTTACACTAGATTCTAGATAAACAAAACTAGGCATAGTTTGTCAAAATTGGCCAACAATTTAAAAAATTATTAAAAATTGACACTTTTCGAAATGTTATTCATGCTGCTTTCCTTACCAAAACTTCAAAAATAATATATGCCATGCATCGGTAGCTTCAATTCAACTTTGAAATTCAGGGCCTAGATTTTACTTCACATTAAAATACTTTGCTGCTGGCAATCCTACTGATATCTCAATTAAATAGTCTATAACAATACAAAGATACCATGGGTTTACAGTTGTTAATGTTTAAATCTAGATCAAGATTGTGCAGACATGGGTTGGAGATCTTGAGTGTCTCAATTTAATTCAAACCATGGTTTCATAAATTAAGACGATTCAAGATGTCAACCTAAAAAAAGGGGGGGGGGGGAGAACAAAATTGAGAACATGCTACTTAGCTAGACTCCATATCTCTATCGTAGAGACAGCTAATGGAGGTACAGGCATTTGTGTAGGGGTTGTTATTTATGTGAGAGCAGGTCGTTACATATTTCTATTTTTTTCTCTTTGTTGTTACTGGCATTGTGTAGAGGTTTTTCTCTATAGAAGTACAAGCCCGTGTAGTAGGGGCTGTTCCATATGTATGTATATGCTGTTGGCTTTAATAGCTATTCTATGAGTATGTTTTACGTTGAAAAAACTAAACATGTAAGTGCAGGCTGTTCATAGGGACTTTTTTTTTATGAGCAAACTGGTGTAAGGGGCTATTCTATGAGTTAAGTCTGTTGTGTTGAGACTTTGATCATTGGAGTACAACTTGTGTACGAAGTTTTCTCCACGTAAGTGCATATATCTTTTTCTTTCGTCAAAACTGATGCATGCAAATCCCACTCTTCAGGACATGTGTCAGGGTGTTTAACATTTATTTGGCTATTTTCACTCTAACAATTGCCTTATACTGTCTGACTAATCCAAATATTTTCCATGTTATAGGATGGTTTTCTGTTCATCAGCAAAAGACGTCGGTGGCACAGTGGCTAGCAAGTCCACCCTGAGATCTGCATAGACCCTTCTGACGCGGGTCTGAGCCCTGCCACCGGTGCCCTGGCCTGACGGAGGCCAGAAAGCCTGAGATCACCTTTGTTGTGGACTGGTTATACACAAAAACCAAACCAAACCTGTTTATCAGCAAAGTGTTCGCTTGGTTTCAGATGACCTCTCAGAATCGGAGGAAAACCCATCAAAGGCGTCAACTTTTAAGCTGGCCACCTGGTCTTTGGTCGCGGTTTGCGGAGTACTTCTCTTCACAGTCATTTGCTTGACTATCTTGCTGTGCCGACGATCAAGAACTAAAAAGTGAGTAGCATGTTATGAAAATTTTATTGCCCATCAAATGAGGTGCTGGTTGCTTAGACTTTTGAGGGGAAAAAAAAGAGGCTGGGGAGAGGGAGGTTAAGTAAAGTGGGGATGTTGGCCTTTCAAAATCTGGTATGATGTCTCAACTTGTACATACATGTAAATTTATAAACTTATCCTCAGTAAGTAATTACTACCTCACAGGATTGGGTTTTTTTTTTTTTCTGAAGATAACAAAAGAAAGAACATTTACAATACGAGCAGACAAATTATCTGTCAATAAAACCAAAACGAAATGTTGCAATTTAGCCTGTAGGAGTCTTTGCATTCGATTGAGGGCTTGACAAATAGATCTAGCTTTTGATCTAGTTGTATTTTGCTCAGACAATATCGGTGACTAGACTGCTATTCTTGCACTGTGTTGTTTTTCGCCTACTACATACGGGAATGAATTTCAAATCGATTTTTTTTTTTCAATATTTTTTTTTATTTCTCTATTTTTGTAACAGTTCATTTCTATTTAAAAAGAATGACTGAAGCATCCTGAAAACCGCAGTATCTAGAGCAAGCTCAATTGCAAAAAATATTGAAAAATTAGGAGTCATTGTACAATTTTACAACATTTGACGTACTGGAAAGGTGAATCTAAGTTGCCTCTGAAAAAGCTAACAAAGATGATTCTTTTGAAGCTCTTAAATATTTTCAAAGAACTAAAAGCTTTTTGTAATAAATTGTATTCAAAAGTTTTTTTGTTGTCTTTTTTTTTAAGGCTCTTTAATTCCTCAGCAAAATATTTTCCTTACTGGTATATTGTATCTGTGTTTATGGTCTCTCTCTTGCAATCATCCAGGTACCCTAAGTACAATTCATCTCCTCCAATATCGGATGTTCATTCAACCCCACCGATATCAGCTGTTTACTCATCCCCTCCGATATGGCCCGTTCATGGCAACAGCAACAAAGCTTATTCAACTACTGTCTGACACATCGCTCTGTTGTTTTTGTGTACATAGAAATTCTTCATTAATGCAATTCATTCAACACATTGACTACTTTGTGGTCTCAGTGTTTTATCGGGTTAAGCACGTGTGGCAGAATCTCCCTGCAGGTTTCAGGGCCAGTGCTGCTAAATTTACCTCAGTCCTGCCAGCCCCATACCCCATCTCTCTCTTTCTTTTTTACCCTTCCCATCCCCCCCAAAAAATTTAATTTATGGGAAAAAAATGATATTTGTAACCAGTGATTTTGGGATTGTTTTGTTTTGTTTTCTTCACAGAATTTGATTTTCCCAAACTCAATCAGGGGGTAATGCTTTATGTCTGCATTTGAAACATTACCATAGCAAAATAGTCTTCACCTTTTAAACTTTTGTGCAATTCTGCTAGGGAGAGACTCAAATCTGACTGAATCTATAAGTGAGAAAGCTAGTAGGTTTGTTTTCATTGCCCTTCACTCCATCTGCAGGATAAAATTTGGTCTCGTTATCATAAAGACTCAAATTATCTTGACATGGCATAAGCTGTGGGCTGGGTGAATTCATAGTTTTGGAATTCTATGCTGGTTTGAGAATTCAGTGTTTAGATAATCACTTCCAACCTGTCTTTAGATCCTTGTCTGAATAATGGACGATGGGCGGAGTAAAACATTTCAAAGAGTGTTTGAGCTCTTGGGAATTAAATTATATTATTTCAGCCAGAAGTAATTACTTCACTTATGCCTATGGGAAGGGCTCCTAAAAATTGCCTTGGATTTGAAAAGAAAATTTTTCATATTGTCCTGTAGCCAACTTCAGTTCAATTATTTCCACAGAGTCATACATAGTATTGTCAACCTTAGATTTCCTTCTTCACTTAATCATCACAGCTCATTTATTTTTTTCACTCTTTTTTACAATAAACTGAATAAGAAAGATATATTTCAAAGTTTGTGGGGAATTGAAATGAGAGGTGTGATTCGGTTGTTATAAGTGCAAGGCACATAACGCAGCAATCGCATTAAAATCCCCCTTGTTTAAAACTGAAATGGAGCGCAAGGGTTCATCGAACACTTTAGGCAGCATTTGTGGATTAATGACCACAGAGTTATAAGTGTCTTAGAGGGTAACATTTTTGTACAATAAATATTGTCTCTTTAATCCCTCTTCTTTGTCATTCATATGAAAATGGTCATATGTAGTAAATTCTCATAGGTATCACGAGATTCTTTCATGGTACTAAAAATTTATATAAATATTTGTAACTTACTACTCAATCCTGCTTCAACATTTTATTTTGTGATTTGAGCTTTTTATGTTTACAAGAGGCTAAAAAGTAAAATTGTCTTTATATAATTTATATGACATTTTCAACATTTTCTGAAAACTATTGAAAGATGAAATAATTTTATTTATTTCATTTGAAGATGTATATTTGCTTGTGTTAGCAACTCTGTCTCCAAGTATACATAATTAATATATATATATATATTTATATATGTGTATAAATGTAAGACCTCAGGGCAGTTTTTTTTGTTTTGTAAGTAAGTGAAATCAGTATGAATATAAGTTTATGAGTCACCTGAAATTTTGAAGGTTTTATTAAGAGAAAAAGGCTGTTGATTTAAATTTTGTAAATTTGTGTGATTGTTTTGCAGGTTTCCCCCCCACTGTTAATGAGTTGAATAATTTCAAGTTATGTAGAAATGTTGAAAGTGACGTTTGACATTAGCCTGGACAAAAATGAAGTTTTTAGAGGATGGATATTTTTTCCTTAAAAGTTTATTTGTCTGCAGCCTCAATTTTGTTCCTGTGCCTTTAAATATACATTGACAGCCCAATTGATTTGACCCATGTTCTTGTGTTTAATGAGGAATTACTCAATGTTAGAGAACTAGTTTGGATTGTCTTGATAGAAAAGTTCATATCAGCAGTGCCGGTGGATTGTGTCAAGGGTTTTTGGTTGGTTTTTTTTTTTGGATAGAAAGAATAAATAGAGTAGTTACAAAGATAAAATTGTGAACATTTCCTCCTCCCTGTCTCAGTCCATGGAGTTGCAGCAGTGATGCATCTTGCATTCCAGTCAGTCATGGTAGTGAACCATTGCCATTTTAAGTGACCATACTCATTTAATCTCCAGTAGGTTTTTCGATGCCTTTACCAGAATAAAATGATCACATTTAATTTTACGTGAAAGGGTGAATAGAGGAAATCAGAAAAGAAGATATTTAAATACCCTTCTCTGTCTATCTCTACTCTTTCTGTCTTCCCTCCCAGATACCCAAAGTATCATGCATCAGCAACTAATGAGAGGGATTTGAAGGAGTACAATAGCTCGAGGGACTGGAACGAGCACAATAGGTCAAAGGACTGGAATGAGTATAATAGGTCAAAGGACTGGGACGAGTACAGTAGGTCAAAGGACAGGAATGAGTATGATAGGTCGAGGGACTGGGACGAGTACGATAGGTCAAGGGAGAGGGACAAGTACAGTAGATCGAGGGACTTGGATGAGTATGATAGGTCGAGGGAGAGGGACAAGTACAGTAGGTCCACAGCTTGCTAGAGAGATTTATGTGTTTCATTGCAAGCCTATGGGAAAGGTTTCTAGTTGAATTGATGAAAAGAATGGATGGATATTTTTATTGTTATTCTAACTCACTCTAAAAAGCTACTTAAAATGGATGGTGAGCTAGAGTTTCTTCACGAAGAGACTAATTTTTGTATTCAAACTTCTTCTTTTGGGTTTTGAGAAGTTTTTCTTGTACGTGTTAATGGAATTTTTTTTTAGTCTACTTTTTACTCTGCTGCTCAATTAAGCTTTGTCAAATGACTGAAGTATATTCATAAGCCCATGATCATCAAATGTTCTCATATTACCTCAAATGCAGACCTATCAGAGTTGGCAATAGTTGTACAGCCATTTTGATGCAACATTTATGTGTGTGTTTTATATCAAGTCAGAATCACATTTACTTTCTAAAGTTTGTCTTTGTTTATTAGATGGACACTCCTATAAAAGTTTGTTGAGTGCTGCAAGATCCTGGGGCTGCCAAAGAGATTTTGTTTCATAAAATTGTTAGTTCAGTCGACATCTGTAGTCTGAGATAAGCATGGATTGGGTAGTTCTTCAGTGGTCATTGTTCCTTTTTCTAAGCCTATTTGTCAGGCCTTTTAAGCTGTCCAGACAAAACCCTCAGGCTGCTAAAGAGCTTTGTTTTGAAATTGTAGGTTCAGTCTACATCTGCAGTTTGAGAAAAGCATGGCGTGAGCAATTCTTTAGATGTTCAGTGGTCATCACTCCTTTTTCTAAACCTATTCTTCAGGCTTTTTGAGCTCTCAAGTCGTTATGATCTCTTGTTTTGTCTGTTGAACTTTTTACTACAATACTTTTGAAATAATCTTGTTAAAATAATGAATTCTGAAACCAATACACGGACACTACATTCTTTGCAGATTATATTTCACAGCTTCAATTCTGAATAATGTGTATTACAAATTGTAAGTGAAACATAATTTGTATTTCCATTATTTTTAAGTCACCTATGAGCAGTTTTTTTTTTTTTTAAATATTATCTTTCATTTGATTTATAATATTTTTATTGTTACAAGTAAAATTTTGAACATTGGTAAACAAACTTATCTTGAGATTTCCCTTATTGAATCGGGTGAGGCATGTAGCTCTTGAGGAAAAAGAATATTATGCTTTTTTTCCCTTTGTTTGCTGCTCTTTTTATTTTTTTCGTTAATTACTATGTTATGAACTTGTCACAGAATTGCTATATCTATGTATAGTTTTTACCATGAAGTTTCGGACAGCATCAATGATTTTAAAAATTCAAAATGCAATTTTTGACTCATTTTGAAGTGTCTCAAGACACTTGGCTAACTTTGATGTTGACTTTTCATATCTTTAAAGTGATGCAATTGTGCAGGAATTCTTCGTGTAATGGGTTTTTTAATCTAAGCTATTGAAACAGCCTTCTTTGTTATTTAACTTATGAGACCAATAGTGTCAACACAAAAGACGTGATTTTTATTTTTTTTTTTTTAATTATGATGAGTATATGTTTTAGTGTGACCTGTAGAAAAACTCTTAGCTATATCACCTAATAGTTAACACTAAACGTCTTGCAAAACTTATGTTTTTCATAGAAATTTTATTTTAAATGATTTGAAATATCATGAGTGTACCATAATCTCAAAACATTTTTGCGATGTTACTTACGCCATTTAGCTATAGCAAGTTGGTGATTGTCTTTTACCTGTTGTGTTGTTTCATCTTAACCAAACACTCATGCATCTTTAGGTCACTTTAATTTATTCATATGTTTCTGAAATAATAAAAAAAAGTACTCCTGAATATTTTCCGTAGATCTACAGATCTGACAATCAGTGTGTTTGTTTGTTTTTTTCCACTCTTTTCAGCTTAGAGTTGTTGGGTTGTTGTTTTTTTTTTAAATGCTGTTTTGAGACTGGTGCTAAATAATCTGACGCTATTTGCATATCAGTTTTGAGAAGTAGGGATTCTATTACATTTTGATGAAAAAGGAAAAAGTGATAACTTATGTTCTAGCACTGATCCAAAATAGCCCCACCCTATTTTCATTTTGACATGATCTGTAAGGATCAGTTTATGGTTTCAGATGTCACTCCTGGCTCGTTTGGATTGTTTTCAAATTTTGTACATAACACCATTCTGTGATTCCTAAGCATAATCATCTATGTGCAACCAGTTTGGAGCAATCTGTAATATCATCACTGTGCTACGCTTTTTGGCATGAGTCATTTTATATACTTAAGAGATAATTGACCAAATGTGCTTTATTTCTTTCTTTCTTTTGACTTATGCCATTTTGAATCTATATATCTATTCAAAATTCTGTCAGCGCATTTTCAATCCAATAACATGATCAGACAGATCTTGTTCTTCCGATTATATTATTTGCATTTTGGAACAAGTCTGACTTGTGCCAAAATCGTAGCACAGTGACGTTATTGATTGTTTAGTTAGGAAAGTGTGAGACGAGTTGTAAACTGTAATTTTTCAAAATGTAGTAACTTTTTAGGACTGACAGTGTGTAAGTTCTCGAGTTCAAAAAAGGAGTTTGCTAAATGATACTTTAATTTCCCCAAAAGACGTGTTTCAAATTTTAAATATAAAACCTATCTTACCTTTCTTTTGCCTTTTGTGTGTGTGT
>BLXT01004318.1:201257-213169 GCA_019648995.1 Plakobranchus ocellatus | reverse complement strand
GTTTGTAGCTGTTAAATATTTACGAGTGTTTTTACCACTCATGGTTACTTATATCACAATTTGGTTATTGTTATAATCGTTCACATTCCAAATTTTTATATACATTTTCAATGTACAGTTGCTGTTATTTATCAGTTTCCATTTTCTTGAACAGCAATATGAATCTTTTAATATGTCAATACTCCCCAATTTTGTTACGTTATTTCATTGTATGGAAGAGATTTAAAAGATGGTTTTAAAAAAGTAAATAGGCTTGAGCAAGACATGATGGTTTCTGTGTTTTTTTCATGCAAGCATTGGTGTGAATGACCTTACACAAAGGTTGTCAGATATTTTTATAAATCAAAAAGTGCATGCCAACTTCCTAAAATTTATTTAGGAAAGATTGTAACTTGTAACCGCAATTTAGGAGAAAAATTAAAGGCATCATAATTAGAGCACACATAAAAGTTTAATCATTTTATTTACCAAAGAGAAGAGCAAGAGGACTTATCTAAATGTGCTCAATGTATTTTAGTTAATAATTGGAGGTGATTTTCTGCTTTTCTTATGTATTGTTTAGAATAGGTTATGTCAGAAGCATTTTGTCCTGTCATTTATTTTGTTTTGTAATACGTTTATCTTTCCTCATTTACTTTGATACTACTGCTAATAAATTTTTAACCTAAAACAAATTATGCCTTAAATTGATGACTTTTTTTCTATTTGCAAAGTATATAGATTTTGTACATATATGACTTATAAGTGCTGTTCATGTACAGTATGTCTTTTTTGAAATGTGAATTTGAAATTCCAAATTAAGTAGATTCTCTGTAGCTTTAAAAGTCTCTCATTGGAACATTCTTTAAAGTGCTTTATCATTTACATTTCTGAAATTTTCTGTTAATGTTTTGCAATACATTCCATATGATTTCATTGTAAGTTTTACTTTTACTTCTTTCACATTCCACAACCTTGGTTATTTGTGTAGTTGCACCAAAACATAAGATGCTTCCTTGGTAAAATGGACTTATACATTGAGTTTAATTGAGTTAAGAATCTGAAATGTTGGCAGCCTCATTCAAATTTTGTGAGAGAGTTTTAGCCTCAACTATCAATAATTATTTCAAGAAAATTGTTTCACTGTACCTAATCCTGTTTAGTGTCTCATTGTTCGGTGGAACTACATAAATTCATTTTTACTGCACATACCAACAATATTGGGTGATTTTTACCCTCATGTTGTTTCTTTTATATGTCAAATTGTCCTCAACCTATTGGTCAGCAACACAATATGGGGGTAATCTCTTATATCTTGGAGAATCAAAAGTGATTTTGAAAGATTTTGTTTGAGTGATGATTTTTGTATCTTTCATTGATGATAGCCATTTGGTGTACATTTGTATGAAGTGCCATTGGTTGTTTAGAATTACTTTGTACATCCATTTCACCTCTCTGATACGCTAGAGGATAAGGTATGGACGTTTCCAATCCAAAAAGCAAGGGGTAGATCTTGACAAAATATTCTGTCTGCTGTCACTCTCTCTGACAGTGACACTAGCTTACTTTCTTGTTCTCGTGTGTCCTTCCCTCTTCTTCTTCTCTCTCTCTCTCTCTCTCTATCTCTCTCTCTCTCTCTCTCTCTCTCCCCGCTCTCTCTCTTTACTTATTAGCTTACACTGTGTGTATCTGAGAATGCCTAAATCTAAATCTCAAGTTATACAGGACTTCTCTGATGTTTTAATCATATGATATGACAAACTGAAGAAAATAAAATTTTTTAAAATATATCATTGTCATCTACTTCTTATTAAAATGTACATGTATTTTTATGGTGTGAGGGATGGAAAGTGAAAGATTTGTGTGTGTGGCTGTGGGGAGGGGTAGTCTTTATTTTTGCTTTTTTGCTTTGACGCTTTTTTCTTTGTCCTGACAGCATGAATCGCGTCAGTAGTAGTTAAATTCAATGCAAAGTAATTATGACAAACTGACATCAGAATCGGCATCAACATAGGAATGTTTTAAATTTCAGTATGGTATTTTTAAGGATGCGATTGGTTTGCACCGACCAGATAAGAAGAAAATTAACTTAATCTCTTAAGAAGGAGAGAACATGTTTGGCAAAAAAAAAAAAAACCTTGAAAAGAAAAGCTTTTTAATTGTGCATCAATATTAGTAACTTGAGAAGACCAAACAATTTTCTTTTAAGGATAATTCACAATTTTTCACCAGTGTGGTTTGTCGTCAACTCAAATAGCTCCCTTTAGTTTAGGCACTTGCCCACAAATCAAGCATGTTTTTCTATAAATGCCTATTCAACACGTGACAAGTTCATACTCTCTGAATATAAAGGGCAATTTTGTAATGGTGATTTGACAGAAGCAGAATGCATTCTTTGGTTATTTTGCTTGAGCATAGCTATTGATCGTTTCTGCCACATGAGAAAATGAGTGAAGAATCAAAAGTGGAAAATCAGTCGGATGACTAAAAATTTTCCAGAGGGCAGGGTGTTCATTCAACTAGGAAAAAAATATCATCATGACCTCTCTCTCTCCCTCTACTTATCTATCTCAACTAGGCCTAAGATACGACCACAAATTTTACAACTTCAACAATATCAGCAAGAAGAATACAAACGACAAACTCTTACTGCTCCTGCTACTACTACTGCTACTGCTATCACCACCACTATGTAGCAGTAGTGGTAATAGTAGTTACATGAATATACCTTCAAACCTCTGAGCAAATTTAAATGATATTTAAGTGCTTCGATTTCGTAAACAAAAATGATTATTTTATTTTTATTATCATACTAAAGGTCTAATAATATAAAGGCATAATAACTGTATTGGAATAAAATTCAATGAAACAATCTATCACTCCTTTTTAAATTATCAATCTAGATTTAGATAGTTTGGCAGTTCTAAATTAACTTGTACTCATGGTAAAAACCTGGCAATGTGATGAATAAAAGAAAAATCGATACAAATTAATAATGTTCGGCTAAATGTAACACATAATATAAATATCGATAAAGTAATATCGCATCGTTAACTCGAATACAAAGAATAATGAATTAAAGGCAAAAGGTAACAAAAGAATGAAAACAAAACAGTAGGACACACGAAAGGTCTTTGGAACTTGAACCATCTCTCCCACTGAAAACGCGGAACAATGAAGCTTATACCGAAAGTCGTCTTTTAAGTCTATGCAGATGTGATAGGTCAGAGAAATCTAAACCACATCAAAATCTAGATTTACAGTGAATCGGATTGTTATCAATACTTATTATATCTAGAGAAAGATAGATCTAGAACTATGAGCCTAAATTTAGACCATTACGCCTAATAGAACAAAAACATTAGATTAATAGTTAAATCTAGACGTCCAGATCTCTATCAGGTCTTCTGTCATTGACAAACTTCCGCAGAGGGAAAATTTTAGAGGAAACGTTCAGGACTTTAAATAGCAACACCAGAAACTACATTCTTGGAACCTCTGAATCGACAAATGTGAATGAATTGATGAAGATTTAATCTAAATCTAGATCTAATCTAGAATCTAGACTTGACCAGGTTTTAGTCACAAAGTCTAGCTTTAAAGCTCTGGGCTGGCTAAGACTTTCACCTTAAATTTAAGCACCAGTGGATCCTGACAGAAACTGTGGATCGAGGCTTATGTCAAGATGGCTCAAGAAAATGTAAGCTTCAAGAGTAATCAGTCAAGATCTAGATTCTAGGTCTGCAGATTAAAATAGATCAGTGCCAAAATGTATCTAGGCCTAGATCTAGTTATCTAAAATCTAAATCTTTTATATAGGCCTATCTTTTTTTTAATTTTCAGGCTGCAACATTGTTCTTTGAATTTAATTGAGTGTTTTTTACAACAAAGGTGAAACTGAGTAGTTTTGCAGCAGAGAAACTACCCTGTCTAGGTGGAGTCAATAAACATTTAAAATGTCCTGACAAAAGTTAAGGATTTTTTCTTTAATCCTTCATATTTCTTTCTCTCATAACACCATATGTTGAACCCATCTCTCTCAACATAATTTTTGTGCAGAGGTAGATTTCACATCTATCTCTACCAAAATCCTTTTGAAGTTTGTCAGAGAATTAAATGTTTTACCAAATTTTTTTCAGTCATGGTAAATTTTTTGTTTTGACGTTGCCGCCCCATGATATCGATTCAGGCTTAAATCTGATAAAAAAAAATTTCAATGTTCCCTCTTGTTTTATTTTTAAGGGAAGCATCCATCTGCCAGATCATACTCAGCCGTCAGACTACAGTGACGTTCAGCCCAGATCTTATGATCCAGAGTACATTTCGCAAATAAGCAGCAAAATGCAAGTACCTCACAGGTAATAATCTTTTACATGTCAATTTTGATACTTACCACTCAGTGGGGGGGGCAGTGGCTCATCTTGTAGAGCAGTTGGCTACCAAGTCGGAGGTCCGAGGTTTGAATCCCAGTCCTGGCCAAGTCAATTTTTCATTGTTTCTCTGTGTCCACCCAGCACTAAATGGGTTGCTAGGTCTCTTAAGACCAGCGAAAGTAAAGGTGGCGAGGAAAGCAGTACCAAACTACCTCATAATGCGGTATGCGAAGAGCAATCAGAACCCTACTCCTGATTTTTCAATGTTGGACTAAGTGTGGGACCCACTTTACTTTACCATCTTCAGTTCATGGCACCACTAAACTTGAGATATATTTATAAATGCTTACTAAACGTAAACAGTAAGAGTAGAGTAGAGGATATACCCAGATAAATGAATTGTTCTAAACATGTTTTATAACACTAATACATTTGTTTTGTGCACTTTATTTTTAGCCTAGATTTACACATTAAGGTTATCTGTGTGAAAAAGATTCATTAGATTTTGTGCGTGAGATCTGTACGTGTCTCCTTTCTTCAATCTTTGCTTTCAAATTTCATATTTTTAATGTTAAAATGCCTCAGATTTAGAAATTAAATTATTGTAAATCCTACATGTCGAGTTGAAAACTTTTTATCATAGCAACGGAATGAGTAGCAGATTTTAGATTGCATTTTGTATAAATTGAAGTCGTAAAAAATGAGTGATTATTCTGCTTAACTAGGGAAAGACATTTTTTTATGTTCTAAGACATACAGATCACATATAATTTTATATAATTTGGTTTATTGTGACAAAAATAGGGAAGGGGAAAAAAACCTGAGCATTAACAGACATGAATTTGTCTTGTTTGAAAGCCATCAAATTACATTATAAAAATATATGTTTTATTAATGCTATGATCATTTTTGATGCAATGCTTTCTATTCCCTTCACTTTCAATTACAATACTAATTAAATTTTTTAAAAACGATACTCTTTGCTTCAGGATTGCTGTTGGGCCTAGTGCAGACAGACAAATGAATGGTCAACAAAATATAGAGCTTGAGGCAAAAACTCAATTTGTTGGCATGTCTGTTCCTGACAAAATTGTTTTAGCTGGTGGGTAAAGAATGTATTTACTTCTTTGAAGTTATTTGTTTAATATGAAAGTAAAAATGGCATTTTTTTTTTAAGTGTTCAATCGCACATAGTAGGCCCTAAGCCCTTTATTTTTAAATCCAACAGGCACTATTGCACAATTTCTTATAACCTGAAGACTAAGTATAAAATTCTGTGTGCCCTACCTGTCAGACAGCCATTTTTAAAGTGCATCGGGCTGAGAAAAAATTCATCTATGGTTCCTTCCTCAACTACAAGAGCGAGTGCAGCCAGAATTTGAACTTTTTTCGTCTTCTGATCTCTAGTCTGGCTCACAAACATTGCATCATCACCTTTAGGAAAAAGGGGGGAGGGGGGTAAATAATAATAATTATCTCTTTTTTTAACTTGGTTAAAGTCTTTCCAAATTATGCATTTTGCATATAAGATATATTTGTTTTAGTTATGTTGTTTTAAATAAAATCTAAGTCGATTTTGAATACTTGTAAACATTTTTCAAAAAGTATTTTAAAATGTATTTAACACTTAAAAAGCATTATTACAATCTGGATTTAGTTTGTACATCAGGGTTATTAAGGTCTAGCTCTACTCTGTATGACTCCGCAAGGTTACTGTTGCAACCATAACTGCCCTTACAGCAGCTCCAAAGATATATATCCACAATCAATAATTGCTCTCCAACTAACTGTATGAATCTAGTTTAAAAATACACAGCATTGAATACATTCCAGTTCTACCCTGTAGATATAAAGTTGTAATCATAAATTATGTTTTTTTTTAACAAGGAAAGTAAAACTAAAGAGGTAAATTGGGCTTCTTACTGTATGATTCAGTCTTAGGAGCTAATATGTACAATGGGTAGTGTTTTACTATTCTTCAGTGGCTCTAATGATCAACTATTGAATTGTACTTTGGCAAGTAAAATCTCCTCATATACAGCTGAGTTGTCATCTCAAGTTTTTTAAAGTGTTGAGTGATAAATGTAGTCAAAACTAGATGTGGAAATAAATTCATCAATGATTTATCTTATTTAGGAAAAAAATTCCCTTGTTCTATTTATTAATAACAATCGATACTTATTTAAAATATCATGCAAGTTTCAGATCTTTTGAAGTTTCTTTGTTCTTTTTCTTTTCGGTTCATTATAATCAAGGAAATTTCAAGTATTTTGCTAGCTGTGAAGAAATTTTAAGTAATAATTGATTTTATAATTGTTTTTGTTGTTGTTTGTCTTCGTGTATATGTATGTGATCATTGGATTGCAATTCTCAAGGTGACAACCAACATATTGGCATGCGTCAAGATCTTGCTCTGGACCTATCACCAAATGCAGCACCTGCCCCTGAGGGCCTCTCCTACGTTGGCCTGATCACTCCACCACGTGTGCTCACCTTAGAAGAGACATTTCCATCAGTGGATGAGAAGCAAGAAGAGGAGAAGACAAAGGATCCTATATTGGATAGTGAGAGGGATAGTAATGCTAGGCATGGGGCAGCTAACGGAGGTCTTACGTGAGTTCTTAATAATTTAGGAGATCAACCCATATAAACGAATGAAATGAATTTATTGTTATTCAGTTTTAACCATTGTAAATCTTGCAGAGTGGAGTTCCAGTACAACATTTGGTATTCTCTTGGGTTTTCATTTAGATTTGGGGGAGTCGGTGGCACAGTGGCTTGTGAGTCCGCCCTGAGATCTGCAGGGACCCTTCTGTCGCGGGTTCGAGCCCCGGCCTGATGGAGGGCCTTAAAGCCTGAGATCACCTTGTTGTGGACTGGCTATATACAATAACCCTAACCCATTTAGATTTGAGTGATCTGAATAATGGGGCACAGAAGTTCTCTTTTTTAAATGGGAGCCAATAGTCAGACTTGCAGAGATGCAAGGGGCTGAGTGAGAGGAGTTAAGTATCAGGGTCAGCTTCATATGTAAATTGCAATCAACTCACTAACTGCACTTGGTATATGAGCTGAGCAAGGTGAAGCTTTTCTTGTCCTAAAGGCTGGTAAAGAAATATATGGCATAAGGGAAAATCAGAGTTATGAACATTCAATGGAAGTTGTCTATTTAATTAATGTCTTTATAAATCTTGGTTTTGGTTTAGACTTGTAGGTCTAAAATATTAAAGAAATGGGTAAGTAAAAGACTCAAGTACAAAAATATTGGCAGAGATAATGTGCTTTCATCACCATTTTTTTTTTTTTATAGCTAAGAACTTCAGTGTCCAGACTGGCAATCATACTGAAATTTGTCATAATGCATGTAACATTTTTTTTTTGTAAATCCTAATGTTCTTCCATCCAGAGGAGTGCCAGTGCCATATGACCCTGGCGTGAGCCTGACTGATTCACTTTTGCTGAATGAGGAGGATGAGGCGACCTTGTTAAGAACTCAGGTAATTTTTGTTGAGTAGCAAATCTTGTTGAAGGCGCAGGTTAGACAAAGCAGGCTTTTGTAGCAAATCTCTAGTCATGAATCAGCTTGTGTAGCAAACCTTGTTGAAGAACCAAGTTAGATGAATCAGGCTTGAGTAACAAACCTTGGTGAGGACTCAAGTTAGATAATCAGGCTTGTGTAGCCAACCTTGGTGAGGACTCATGTTAGATGAATCAGTGTTGAGTAAAAAATTTTGGCGAGGATTCACGTCAAATTTGTTCAATGAAACTTGTTTATGACTCATGTTAGATGAATCGGGCTTATTTTGCAAACCTTGCTGAGGTCTCTTGTTATGAATCATGTTTGTTAAACGAACCTTGTTAAGGGCTCATGTTAGATGAATTGGGCTTATTTAATGAACCGTGTCGAAAACATACAAGTAATTTACCAGCAAAATAGGCTCCTCTGAGTTTGTCACTCAAGTGACTGTCCCTTTTACCCTAGCCTGCAGGATTGTTCCTACATTTCTTTCTTGTTACAGCAGCATTTACATACGTGGCAATCATCTAGTGGTCTTGTGTTTATTTTGCATTTTATTTGCTTGACTACTAGATTCTTTGCAGACCCAGTTGTACATGCAATTTCTGCTCAGGGAAGGACTGTTCTTACCCTTTTTAAATAGAAAAATTTGCCTGTGATATTTCCTCAACAGAATCACCATATTTCTTATTTGTTTTTTTTTAACTTTTCAATTCTAACTTGTTTTATTTTTATTATTAAACGATATGCTCTAATGAAGCCAGAAAACCTTAAAATTGTGTGACATGAAAAATAAGAGGCCACCAATGGTCAATTTTACCGATGCAGACAAATGGGACTAAAGCTAAACATCCTTTGTTCATTAACAAAGTGAAAGAGTTGATTCAAGGCTAAATATAGGATCTACTACCTTGTGTATTCAGAAATATTGCTTTTTCTAATGAACCCTCTTTGTTTGTTTCCCTAAATTTTGTTATTTAATTATAAAGACATTTTTAGATTTTTTTAATATTTTAATCTCAAAAGTTTTAATGTAAAATATGAGCGTTTGGCGGCTTTTTTTCCTCTTCTAACCTTACAGACATTTCTGCAGATCATGTGATCAAATAGTGCTTGACCAAAATGACTCACTTGTAGCAAGATAAGAAGTATGTAGTTATTATCATCATATGTAATTAAACATTACAAAAATGTTTTGCAGGTTGCCAAATTGATGCGGCGTATGCAAGTGATAGAGCAAGACAGTATGCGTCGAGCTCAGCGAGAGATGGTTTTGTACCCGGTCATTCTGGGATACTTTCTGTGGAAAGTTCTAGGATGGTTCGTGCGTGACCGGTGAAACATCAAGTTTGGCTTTTGTATATGAGTAGGCAGGACCTTTATTATGAGGGAAACTTGTGCACTGAATAAAGAATAAAGCTGCAACAGGATTTTTTTTTTTTTTTTGCTAAAGTGATATTTATGTCTCCAGACCAGACAAAATGAGTTGGATGTTGTGTTTGGACATCTTTAAATCTTAGTACAGCCAGAGACTGCCTTTAAAAAGCTCTGCAATAATGAAAGTTATTAGTAAAGTACCAAAAAATCTTAGGGTTTGAAACTTTTTTTTTTTTTGTTTTGAACAGTGAAAAGTAAAGAAAAAACCAACTTTAAATATTTCTTTTTTTTTTTTTTGTTTTCTCCCAAAAGTCTTATATATGCGACATCCAACTCATTGTGATCTGTCTCGAGACACATGTCTTGAGACCAGTCCCAGTGAGTTGCAACCATTGATATAGTATGAAGCTGTCATTCCCAATCTTTGACATGGTGAAAGGTGTGTTGAGCATGTGCCAAGATGTAATTGCAGTTGTCGAAAGTTGTTTGTAAAGCATTGTCAGCAAATAAAGAAGATAAGTTAATGTAATTTTTGCCTTAGAAGTAGAAAAGGTATACAAATACTGACCCCCAAAAGAGTTGTGTGCCACATCTGACTCACTAGGGCAAGTCTGATGAGGAATGATTTTAGAAACTTTTTTGCGATTTCACTCATGTCTCAAAGTTCAATTTTTTTTCTTTCCATTTGTATCTGTTAATAGGCTTACCCACAGTGAAGTCTGATTTTTCAAATCTCGATCGTATTTTATACAGGGATGCCAGTTTTCCGATTTAAACAGGATTTCCGACTTTTTGCCTTATTTTTATTACTTAAATGTCAATTATACTTTAACTACAGCTTCGAGAAAACTCTTTATTACTATACAAGTTTCCTGCTTTTTTTTGTCAGAGGCCACTGGCATCCCTGTTTATAACACCACAGTGGTGACTCATGCTGACGGTTTCCATCCATTGTCCAGTGAAAACCTTGCAGATGTTTGACCTATATTTTGTTTCCAATAAAAGAATTATGGAGGGGCGCTACTTTTTTTTTTTTTTTTCAATTCTTTCATAAATTCATTTGTCAGTGCTAATTTCCTATCCTCTAAAACTTTTTTGTTGTTGTAATATCTAGTCAGATGTCAACTTTTTAAAGGCTGAATCAAATATGGTGTATCACATCTAACTAATTCTATATTTCGTAATGGACTTTTAAAGCCTAAACTTCATCTATAAAGCATTGAAAATTTTGCTGTACCATTTGTTTTGAAAAGAAAATTAGCTGTTTTAAAATAATTCACAGTCGGTTTTTGCTCATTTTTACACGTCAGTATTTTGCTCTAACATTTGTGTGGCGATTCGGGAAAACCGTCCGGATGTCGCTGGTCTTGTTTTTGCAGGGGGGCGTTTCAAACATAACTTTTTCATTTTCAACGATTTTAGGGTTTTCATTCAGAAATATACATGAACTTATAATTTTTCATTTGCACCAAAAAAAATAAATGAATTCACATCAGAAATATATTAATTTTAATATTTTCTGAGGCCTCCTCCATCTGCAACTCAAGCCAAGTGCGGTAAAAAAAGCCGAATGTCAAGTTTCACTGACTTGAAAAATTTGGATGTTTGAATTCATTATAGTGTTTAATCCTTTTAGATAACCCCTACGTATTGTATACCATCGGAACGGGCAGAATGTCCACTAAAAGATGAGAAGCAGTGCGCACAGATTTGAAAAAGCTACAAAGAGTGCGCATCTATATTTCCACCCTACCTTGGTTTGAGGAGAAGTAAAATTAGTTCTGTGTGTAGCTATCGATTTCTGGCTTAAATTCGGTAGTCAAAGACCGCTAACCGTCGCAAAATACTGATTTTTTTATTTTGATACTGAAAAACATTAAGTGTCCAAGTAAAATATCTTGAAATGAGAATTTAGGATAAATTATGTTTTCATAACCTTTGTTATGCATAGAAACCGCACCAGTTTCGAAAATGGCGATCCCGGAGGAGACTGTTGAGACACTCGTTCGTTTGTTGAATCTAAATGCTACCGATGCAATTGCTTATCAAAAAGTTTTTGATAACTATTTTGGAACAAGAGAAGATTCTGATAGCGAATTGTTTTCTGATTCAGATGATACAATTGAAGACTTAATCATAGATGAGATCATAACTAGATCTAGATCTAGATCTAGTTTAGCCGAAGTTCTAGATCGAGATTTCTAGATAGTGTACCCTCTAGATCTATACTGTTAGCAAGCTCCCAGAAAAAAAATGTCTTCACACGATATCAAAATTCTAGGTTATTAGTCTTTAAAAGAAATTTTTCATTCGTTTAGGTTTCGAATTACTAGTCATTCCAACAGCCTTAGATCAAGACCTAGCTAATCCCTGTCTAAAATTTTCTTTAAACTTTAAACTCATTTTTCTCTATTTCATGTTTCGCTACCCCATCACACATAATCCGCCATATCTCAGGAACTAAAAAAGATAGAACCTTCAAATAAACTGTGAATTATTCAGAAAAAGCAGTAGAATAACACTATACACTTATCTCAAAATGTTATTTTTGACCAATGTGGATGGTTTTCCCAGCTCCCCTCACATTTGTTTCAAAAAGAAAACTCATGTTCTGAGGGTAAATCATGATAGGCTTCATGACTTTAACATTTCTGTGTTTGTGAGAG
>BLXT01004298.1:866971-877528 GCA_019648995.1 Plakobranchus ocellatus | reverse complement strand
GGGGGGGGGGGGGGGGGGGAGATGTTGGAAGGAAGTGGATAGATCATTTGTCTCTGTTTTATCTTTGTTCATCCCCCCCCCCTCCCCCCCACCGCCCCCTCCGATTCCCCTCCCCAACCCGCTCTCTCCCTCTTTTTCAGTCCTGCTTGCTCGCCCACTCTCTCCTCCCAAATAGAGAGACATAAAGAGAGAGAGAGAGAGTTAAAGTGGAAAAATTAAAGAGAAATGAGAGAGGTCCAAGTATTAAGGCGAGTAAAGGGAGAGAATATATAGGACTTCACAGAGAGAGAGAGAGGGAGAGAGAGAGAGAGAGAGTGAGAAAGAGAGGCAGTGAGAGAGAGAGAGAGAAAGAAAAAAGATGGAGAAAAGAGATAAACTGTTAGAAAGCAAGCTTGATTAAAAAAAAATAAATATGTTTCTTATGTCTCTATTTATTTTTTCTTCCTTGCAACATATATATATATATATATATATATGTATATATATATAATAAATATATATATATATATGTATATATATATATATATATATATATATATATATATATATATATATATATATGTTGCCCTCCCCGCAATTCCACATATTTCTTGTTTCTCTCTCTCTCTCTAGCTCTGTGTGTGTGAGTGGATGTGTATCCGTTTCACACGTTATAAAACTGCTTTTTAGTTAACGGATTTGTCATATAAAGTAAGGTTTTTAATATGTCATGTCACAGGTTTAGTTTAGCTCCTACCCTTTGTGTTGTATTTGTGGTTGCCCTTTTCTTTTTGTTGTTTTAATTAAGCCTAAGGGCGAAACGCTTGTTCGTTTATCTGTGTTGATGAAATTAAAAATGTGTTCAAGTAAGTTTTATCTGTTGGTTGTATTCTGTTACTATAATAAATGTATAATAGTCTCAAATTAAAGAAAAAAGAAACTAAATTAATTATTGTTACAAAATAGAAAGATTCGCCTTTATTTTGTTTTCATCAGTTGTTGTTACTTAAGAGAGGATAGCAAGACCCTCAGAACCTGTGACAGGCCGGGGCGCAGGTGGCGAGGCTCGAGCCCGCAACTCAAGTACCTCTATAGATCCCAGGGCAGGATTTTGACCATGTTTGTGTTTCTACTGCTGTCCTCTTCTTACACCAAGCTTTTCGGGAGGTTGAAAAAACAGGAATCCCATAGTAATAAATAGTTCTTCGTTTCCTGTTTTTTTTTTAAATTTTTTTTAGTTTTTTTGTTTTTTTAATTTATTCAAAGCAGCTTACTGGGATACAGAGCAGTATTATAGAAAGCAAAGAAGAGAGAAGATGACTAGAGGAAATGAGATCTAATCCCGATGTGGAAAAAAAAAATGAGAATAAGACATAAGAAGACAAGGTAAATGTTTGGTTTTTTTTTTGTTGGTTTTTTTTTTTTTTTTTTTTTTTTTTTTTTGTATTTTTTTTTTTAGAATTCTTTTCGATAAACAGATGAGCGGAGAAGTTTTTTTTATTGCAAGTTTAAAAGGTCAACTTTGTCAGAAGAAATTAAAAAAGGAAAAAAAAAAGGTAATATTTGTTTGAGTAGGGAGAATCAGTGCACTTCTGCCATCGGTTTCTAGAATTCTTATAAAAATTAAAAAAAAAAAATATGGAAAAAGAGCAGTGACAAAAATATTTAGTTAAAAAAAAAATTATTATGGTAAAAATTTTGAGACATACTAATCCAAAAAGACCAGAATAGTCTAGAATTCTTATAAAAATTTTTAAAAAATATGGAAAAAGAGCAGTGACTAAAATATTTAGTTAAAAAAAAATTATAATGGTAAAAATTTTGAGACATACTAATCCAAAAGGACCAGAATATTAGAGGTTATCAGACATTTCCTTCATGAAATAAAAATGGTGGTGAAGAAAATTGAAAACTCACTATACTATCAGAATCATGCATTTCTCCTGATTGCAGGAATAACTAACAACAACATTAAAAGAATAGAGGTGACAACCCTATGTTATAGTCAAGGTTTACATCAACAGTGAAACTGGGATAACTAAAATGAATGAAAAGTTGAATTTAAGGCAGTGATTTAAAAAAACTATATAGATATGTACGCAGAGCACATGGTTTAAACGAGAGGCCAAGTAATAGAAAATCGAAAATAACGAATGGTGAAAGGAGGAAATAAATATTAGGAGAAATAGCAGGGCAAACTTGGTCTATTCCATTTGCATAGAATTGTTACCGACAGGTGATTGTTTTGGTCGTGCTCCATTTAAATTGCAGTTTGGACATAAGTTTGGCCAAATTCTTTTTTAAATCGGACCTAAAAGACAACGATGTTATAGAATTCCCAATAACTCTACCTGCCTGCCAGGACTTGCTTGATTTAACATTCGATACAATGGATGAGAACAAAATGATTTCTATGGTAGCTAAAGATTTCCGCTAGGCCTTGGAGATACAACAAGCAACAGTAACGAGTATGTCGTTCAGTGCCAAGTAAGCTAATTAATGTGGGCGCTCATTGTATTTAATATAATTTTTTTCCATCACTGACTTTTTTTTCAATTAAAAAAAAAGTAATTTGAATGGATAGTTTATTTGAAAGATTTCAAACAGAATCTACGGTCACGCGCATTTTCATTCTTTTAGAAAATAGGCCAACCACGTGTGTTTGTTGATAAACAGATTTGACCTTTAAACTTATTTTACTTCCAATTTTATCCAATCAAACAAGAAGAATTATTCGTCGCGTAGCACTAACGCGGGAAGCTTTGGTGGCATCGAGTTGTGTCGACTTTCGCCAAAAATCTTGGCTTCTCCACAGGGGAAATTTCTGACTTTGCCTTTTGTTTCATAGGCCTGGTCTTGATCTGGCGCTCGCTGCTTATGCAGTGGGATACCCAGGTCTCAGAATGGACGAAAGTTCCATGGAGAGCTTTCAAAAAATTGAAAAGATTGGAGAAGGTACTTATGGTGTAGTCTACAAAGCCAAAGAGAAGGTTTCCGGCAAGCATGTCGCCCTAAAGAAGATCAGACTTGATGCGTAAGTTTTGCCGGTTGAGGCTGACACAATCGTCTTTATGTGTTTCTCTGAAGTTGTAAATGAAAATCTATGTAATGAAGATCCAGTGATCTTGATCAGGACAAAGTTTGGGTAAAATTTAGATCTATTAGAGGCCTAGTATAAGCCTTAGAAGGTTAGATCTAGACTCTAGATCCAAGCAGGATCCTAAAAGCTAGATGTAGATCTAGATCTAGATCTAAATTGCCGTGCCCACAGAATATCACCGCCTCATCTAGACTCTAGATCAAGAGCCAGTTCTCGAAAGCAATGGTATTCATTGGGCGAGGTAGACCTAGATCTTTAGATCTACATGAAGATCAAGGCCTACACCCGAACTTAAAAGTGGCAAAAAAATTATAAAATTCCCAGAAACTGTATGTGGTTTAGGTTTAGATCTAGATCTAGGTCCCGTTTTGAAATAGCCTACCATCTAGTTTTGCAGGTGATCCAAAGCCTAAGCCTCATTTCGTTCGCTAAAAGTCGCAAATATGATATTATTATACACTCAGTTGAAGTCTTTGTCAGCTTCAGTAATCACTCAAATAATTTTTAAAAGTATTTTAATTTTCATTTTTGAAAATCTGTTTTCAAAACTGCATGTGGTACTAGGAGCATATAAATGATAAAGCCCTATTACCACATAGTCATTTATAACTTTTCCCTAGGTGCTAGTTTTCTAGAGACTTTCAAGGCTTAGTGTTTTCTGATTGACTGTACATTATTTAAAACTTCATTCTACAATGAAAGGCCAGTTTTAAAAAAATCATTAGGATTTCCATACTTGGGGCCCACTTTTAACAATCAGTCACAAAGACTTAAATCTCATACTTCCCATGCTCTCTGGAGGACATCCTATTTAATTTCATAATCTGACAAATTAAAAGTGTGGGTGTTCTCATAGGCCATTTCAGTCGATTTAACGAAAAAATAAATAATTTTCGTGTTTTTTTAAGACGTGTTGGTCATCTTTTATTTACACAGACCTGCCACTCCTGTTAATTTAATCTTTAGTCTACTGATTTTCTCCTTAAATTTGGGAAGATACTAATATCTTGATTTGGCAAGCAAAATATGGATTTTTGCTTTTGTTTTATTGCCAGTTATTAGGGACAATCCACATTTTCAATGACAAACTTCTGTTCTGTTATTATTCTGCTGTTAAGCACTTAAAGCAGCTTCATTATTCGGCCAGACTTACAAAGTAGATGACGCTAAAGGGCAAATATGTACTGCTGTGCTGTTCAAATTATTACCACAGTAAAAAGCATGTTTCACTTCCCGTTTTGGACATGTAGATCTTTTAGACCTGGAATCAATGTAGACTAGGTCTTCTTTATTTCAGAGCTAATAATTTTGCGCTCTGTACATCACCTTACAAGTTTTCTCCCTCTCTCCACTGCCACAGTTTCAACATAACGTCTTATCTTTAATGAATTGATCTTTGTCATGAAGCCCAGAGCGAACGGACTACAATATATGCAGAAATATCAGGAGGAATGAATTTTTTAATTATAATACTGACTTGTACAGACTTCCAAGAGGTCAATCCCTCTCGCATAGTTGGTTACTTAACTTAAAGGAACTTGGTGTTCATGGAAATATCTGAGGCTTTGTACAGATTCCTTTTAAAATTTTTTCACCATACTGATGATACTCTGTTGGATTTTAATGGATTTTTATCTTTGTTTTAATTTGCTTGAGCACCTGATGGAAGTCCATGAGAGAGAGTGAATGTACAGAAACCCTGAGATCACTGCTTAATGGTGGACTGGGTATACCAATAATCAATCAACAAATCAATTAGGCAGAGAATGGAAGTCAATTAATTACATTCTCTGCCTACAACATTCAACCAATCTAAGCTCTTAATCATATTTTTCTACCACATTGAGTTTGTGACATGCAGCATGAAAGATGAAGTTTGATGTTAACAATGCAAGCTTTGGCATTCTTTTTAACATGAAGTGTGCATTGAACGCATATTTACTCTGCAATTTCAGAGCATTTTTACTTTGAAAAGCATGACTTGAAAATGCTTGACTTTATATGAGGGCTTTCCAAAACGTGGGCTGTCATCATAGTTATGCGCAAAAGATTTTCTACAAGCCCTATTTGAACAAATTTAAGTTAACTCATGAATGCATAAATTTTTATTTTATGAGTGTTATGGCATGCAAAGTACTGCTTTATGTTTTAAAAAATCAGCGTTGGTTACATCCTTGCTGTCTAAATTAACCAAATAAGTTTTGAACATAATTATGATGACTAAATCGCCAAAAAAAGTGGTCATCCATCAACAAATGAAGCTCATTCACCATGAAGTGAAGAGACACAGACCAATATTTTTTACATGGATCTACTCCTGCCATCCAACTCTGCATGAATATTACCTCACTGATACTCAATTGGACTTTCCCCTTTTGTAATTGGAGATTCTTTTTTTCAAAATGCAGTAAAAAAAAAACGTGACACAATTTAGGGGTAGTTGCAGGAACTTTAATTCTGAATAAAAATACGAAAAAGATGATAATTACTTTCTATTTTGAATGTTTTGCCTCCTCACTTGCCCCATTCCAGGAGAAAATCATTTTTTTTTTTCAGTTAAAATAATTTCCTTTTGAGGCAGCATACATGTTTTCCTCTACAAGTTTTCTCTTTATGTCATGTCAATTATGGTGGGATGGACTTTTCTAGATTAATGCCTTTTTTCATAAGCTCTTCAAGCCGACCATTCCGGGCCATTGAATGTGCTAGAATGTTGGAGAAGTGATGGGGGAAACTAACATGCTCCTAACACCTTAATCCCCCCCCCCCCCCCCCCCCCNNNATCATGAAGACTGATATCGATAAAAAGAGGGGTGGCTGCTGATCATCAAACTGAAAAGGAGGAGGAGAAGATTGAGGCGGAGTGGCATTTTTGGGAGCAGCCCATACTGGGCAGCTGCGCTACTCCGCCATTTGGAATGACCTCTTTTTTTTATTTTATTTAGATAGCTTGCGTGTGCAAGAGAGGCATGGTCGGAGAGGGGGGGGTGGGTTGGATATTGCAGAGGAGGTATTAGTTAGGATAATGCTGTATGCATGAAAAGCATGTCAACTGGTGTTGAAGTTTGAGTTTCACCACATCTGTCACTTGAGCCTCAACGTTTAGTGCCATTGATCCTGGTAACTGAAGATACGAGAAGCGTTTTCTTTTCTTGCATGCCATATTGGTGTGTGAATCATCTTGGTTTTGAGACATACTAAGAAAGAAAGGCTGCCAGACTACCTATCACGTTCTTTGTTTATTTGATATAGACATTGCATATCTTTGTCTTTGTTCATTGAGGTTGCATATGTAACTTTAGTGTTCTGCTTTTATTTTCAAAGATATTGAATATGGCCTTATAAGAGCATCACTCTTTATGGTGATAGAATATCCAAAATATTGACAATAAAACCCCTGGAAGTTAAACTTTCTCGTTCTCTCTCATTCATGTTTTGATGGAGATTAGCAATTAACAATATCATACTACAATTTTACCTACTTTACTCAGACACATGCACTGTACTCTGAATTGGTCACTGGATATCCAATATCTAAAGTGACCACGTTTGTCTCTGTTCTACAATGATTACTTAAGCAAGTTTAACTCTAACTTTATTGATTTTGCCAGTTTAATTTAAAATTCGACCTTTACATTCAGTAAGTTGCACTGTTATGTGTTTTCAACATCCAGGGAAAGTGAGGGAGTCCCTAGCACAGCCATCAGAGAAATTGCCCTACTGAAAGAACTGGAGCATATGAATGTTGTCAGGTTAGTCACTAGTGTTAATGTTGTCAAGGTTCAGGCTATGATTCTAAAATCATGCTTGAGAATCTATAGGCTGGGTGCAGCCTGGATAAAGGAACCATAGGCATTCTCTATTATAATTACTTATCATTTAAAATGCTGTCTTAGTACTCTTACTGAAACGTCTGTTGTTTCATTAAATATTTGAAGGTTTATGGATGTGTTTTCGTTTTTAAATTGTATATTGAACATACAGGGTTTATTTGATTTTTTAAAATGGCCATGAGTAAATTAAAGCTTTTTTACATCCTCGGACCGTTAAACATAATTTGACATGTTGAGAATTTATTTTTCTATTTTATCACAAAACTCGTAAATTTGTCATTTTGTGATGAGGAAAAGTGAGTCAATATAAGTATGTATTGATTGGGCCTTGTATAAGCTTTCTTGGCTCCTATTCAACTATGCTGACACATATCAGACTTTATAAAGAAAACATGCATCGTTATTACACTCTATATTCAGCCTAACATTGCTAGCTATATTAGTTTCCTTCCCAATCTTGGTCACTGTATGCCCAAGTTACCCAATCTATGCAATGCAGATATCATTGAGCAATGATGCTTAGATGAACTGAGGAATTTTTAACTAAATCTTTTGAAAGAAAAAAACTAAATAAACATTCTGCTGCCTTAAAATAAACTGCAATTTCAAAGTAAGATCACTGTGACAAAAATTAATTTTCTTAAAAAAAAAAAAAATAGATATGAGACGCATTTTCCTTTTCATAATCTGTTGAGCCAAGGTTGATTGAAATGGATACATAAAATGCACTATTTTTATAGCTTTAGGCCCAGGTTTAGTGCTCAGTGCAAATCTAGACTGAACCTTTTTAGGATATATTAGGCATTTCCTTTAACACTCCCTCAGCCTAGTTACATCTGTTTTTTTAATCTACATACATGAACATGTATATGATTTAGATTATAAGTTCACTGGTTGTTTTTTTTTTTTTTTCACGTCAGGTTTCCATGCCATAAATCTTTAATCTTTTGTTCAGCCCAAACCAGTCAACATCTTTTTCATACATAAGTTCCTCAAAATTATCATCTTCCAACATTACTCTGTTAAGAGTTGCTGCACTAATTATAGCATAAACATAGGCATGCAGTAAGACTAGTCAAGCATCAACAAAGAGATTCATCTCGTTTTAGAATCTCTCAACTTTTACTGATATATTTAAAAAGTGCATGCATGGTCTGATTCGTATTCGTCCTTAGTAAAAGAAAGTTAAAATAGTGGTTTGCACCATACGTTATTTGCGGAACATGTGCTTATTAAAATCACAATCCCTCCCTTGATAATTATTTCAGGTCTTCAGCTTTAAATTCTCCCATGAATTAAATCTGTTGATTACAAATGTGTTTAAATTATATTGGACCTTTCAGATTGTTGGATGTTGTCCATTGTGAGAGTAAGCTGTACCTTGTGTTTGAGTACCTGACCAAAGATCTGAAGAAATACATGGATTCATTCCCACCATCAGAGCATCTCAACCCTGCTCTCATTAAAGTAAGAAGACATTTCTATAAAATATTTGAAAACTCTAAATGAAAAAGACGACCGAAAAGCTATAACTTTTGCTTTCAGACTAGACCTTAAATGACACCCCAATCAAAATTGACATGCAATTTGAATGGCAAAAACACACGAGGCAGAAGAGGCCTTTTGCTATGGTCATGAAATTCATATGATACGCTAATAAAGGTTGCATAATCAACAATTTTTTTCCCCTTCAGAAGACACATTTATTTTGTTCATTTTACTTTTGTTGACTATTTTTTTAAGGATCTAGATCTAGAAAGTAACATCAACTTTGTTAAATGCAATAATTAAATGTAAACTATGAGGAGAGTTTTTTTTATTTAAAATAAAACCATATGTTTTTGTGTAAAATAAGTTATTTTTAGTAAGTACTTTTTTCTTTGTTAAAATGTGAGTTCATACATATTATTTCTCTTAAAAATTATTGTAAATAAAAATACATGCATAAACCATCTAATTGCATATGTAACACAAAGTAATAATGAACTTTTTGATCACTTGGAAGTGATTTGACCCTTGTTTACTGTGTTAAGAAGTAATGAAAATGCCTGTACTGGTTGCTATCTTTTTTGTTTTCCTCTTTAAGGGGGTCACCTACTTCTAACCCTGTTCTTTAAATTATGAAGGTCTGCTGCTCACAAAAATTAATATATTTTTATGGCCCTTAAATATAAAACTTTTAAATGATAGCAAAATATAGAAAGATTGGGCCAGTTTGAAAAATGACCAATTGAGATAGAGAAAGGAAAATTTTCCAGTCTTCCTGTGTTTTTTGCCAAATAGCATTTCAGACTTTTAACATCTTAAAATAAAATATTTCAGTCAAAAAGGACTTTTTAAGCAACTCTTAAAAAGCTCAGTTTTCAATATAAAAAAACTTATGTTATATTTATATAAATTCATATATTTGTACCGTCATCCCAATATGAGATGTTTTGTGGAAAGATTGGCCATGTAAAATATGCTTCATGCCTCTCACAAATCAACGACCACAGGTTTTGAGTAGTCTTAATCTAGCGAGACTCTCCTAAAGGTTATGAAAATTTACATGTAAAAATTAGATGATTCTGACAACTGCATCATATGCCATTAAGTGTTCTCCCCTCATTTTGTGATGTTGCCATGTGATTATATATGTCTGCAGCAGTTCGATAAATATGGAGTACTTATATACCATTTCATGTTATATCATTTTTGTACCTATGATAAAGATATCAAATTGAAAAAAAAAAACTATAAAATTCTCTAGATTGAATTACCAGGCCAAACTAAAATGTGTTTAAATCAAAATGAATTTTACTGTCCCTATTAGCTAATTCTTAAATCCTATAGAACATTTAACCCTTTGTTTCTCCTCAGAGCTACATGTTCCAACTGCTCAGTGGAATTTCCTACTGCCACTCTCATCGAGTGCTCCACCGAGACCTGAAACCTCAGAACCTCCTCATTGACATGGAAGGAAACATCAAAATTGCAGACTTTGGCCTTGCCAGGGCGTTTGGTGTGCCAGTGCGAACATATACTCATGAGGTGCGTGCTTCGGTTAATTACTAAGTGAACTTATAGGTTCATAAACGTATTTTATTAACAATCAGGGGTGCAACTTTCCAACTTTAATTGGAAGTCACTATCTTTTCAGCCTCTCTGGTTTTAATACTACACACTGGTTTGACAAACTGAATTCTTCAACTCAATTTCTATCAAGGAGAGGCATATTTTGTCCTCAGGAATGTTTCCTCAGTACAAAAAATTATTATCAGCTGGGGGGTGTTGCCGCTCTAAACCATAACCAAGGAACCGTGCCTCTGACCTCGCCAGGATCTACAGCGACCCCTAAACCCCAGCCTTGAAATTTCTTACATTTTTGGATCAGGCTAGTTGCATCCCTGAACTATAAATTTGGACAATATGGGCTATAAGTGAAGAAAAAATTGTGTCTCTTTTTTACCATTCATTTATTTCAGCCATATTGTTCACAGGCTATCATCTCCTGATTTTAGACTTGTAAGTTTGCTGGCAATTTTACCAACTGGGCCTTAAATAAATACTGCCATCTCCAACCTGTACAAATGGTATTTTGAGGCCAGGAGAGGCAGCATTTTACCTTTTAAAAACAAAAAATTAAATGCCGTTTGTAATTTGACA
>BLXT01004298.1:846511-858432 GCA_019648995.1 Plakobranchus ocellatus | reverse complement strand
GGTGTACCATCAGCACCAGGTGCCATTGTTCCACTACCCACAAAATTCCAGTGTACCATCAGCACCAGATGCCATTGTTCCACTACCCACAAAATTCTGTTGCACAATTAGCACCAGATGCCATTGCTCCCCATACTTCACAAAATTCCAGCTTGCCATCAGGAGGGAAGTCATTCATTCTTCCATCTCTCCACTTAATTCCAGCCTGCCATCACCGAAGATGTCATTCGTTCTTCCATCCACAAGATTTGAGCTCATTACCAGCAGAATATCATTCTCCCACTATCCCACAAAATTCCATGGAAGGTGTGTTCCTGTATCTTGACAAAGATTTTTACTTAACTTTTTTTCTATTTTTGCCTTGGAATCTGTAAAAGGTTAACATCACCATAGATAATCTCTTTACTTATTTCATTTTTATAGTTAAAGGAAAGTTTCTACAGGGTACTTAACAACATGCTAAGAATAGATTTGCTCTCTTTGTTTATCAATCATGAATTTCTCATTTCATGGATTTTTTCATCAAACCTTTACAATCATAAAGTTCTGTGTAGAGATGTAACTTTTGAAAGAGCAGAAAGTGATTGGGCCTGAAACTATTGAGGTTAAAACTATCAAGTTGGCAGCCACACTTTCGTGCATGATTAAAGCATGGTATCTTGAATTGAGAGTTTTAGGGCATACATGAATGAAAGTAAACAACTAAATTTGACCTTGACCAGGATAACTTTTCTAAGGAATTATGATTGACTTCACATATCTGGGGGGGAAGGGGGAGGAGAGGACGTGTGGTTTACTAACTTTTTCAATGGTGTGTGAGGCTGTGAAAAAGATGCAAAAGGTGAAGATAAAAGATCAAGGGTTTGGTCGCCTACCCAGAAGTGAATCATGTTATACTCAAACTCCTCAATGTATGGTTTTGGACACTTTCTGACTGCTTCTCTGATCTCCTGTGTAAATTATTTGAGGTGTTTGTACACAGACTTGCCAGATCGACTGATTTCATCCTGCTTTTTTTATTTATTAGAATTAAGAAATAGACATTCTGATTTTGTCTGGTTTTAATTGTTTGGAGCTTAGAAATACAGATTTTGTTTTTCGAGGAAAAAAAAAAACAAAAACAGGCCAATGATTATAACATTATACCAGTTGTGTAATTTTTTTCAACCACTCTTTTGTAAATCTATGTAAAGTACAAGTAGGCCCACATTGAAAAAAATGCATCTTTGCATGCTGAATAGAACTAATGGTGAACAGTGGAGTCTTGTCTGCAGCCAAAAAACCAAGCTAATTCTAGATCTATACCTTGTTTAGTAATAGAGATGATGTTCAGATCAAAGGTACACTTCAAACTTCCAACTCCAACCATTATTTTGGTCCGAGCAATTCTCCTGTTTTGTTGGCTTGATTATCTGGAGCATTTTCTTTTTCTTTTTATGAGAACTAAATCAGTTCTAGGCGGCCCTTGGTTTATACTGTAGCTACATTGTCAAGATTTCTTACAATAGTGAAAAATAATGGTGAAAAAAAAATTAATCAGCGATCATTATTTTGAAGTAGCTACAATATAATTTGAGTATTTTTATTTTGGCATTAAAAAATGAAAGACATTCTATACAGTAGGAAGTGAAGACATCAAGAGAGAATTTATGATTGTTAAGTATCTTACAGTTACACATAAAAATTTGAAGTGGATCTCTAATTTTGATGATTTGTTTTTTTTTCTAAGCAACAAAAATATAGACTCCACTGATGAAATAAACAAAATCCCTCTATCATCAAAAAACTCGCCTGTAGATCTTATGACCCAAAAATGAAATGATTAATGATTGAAGTAAATGAAAAAAAAAATTTGAAAAGTTAGATACCTTTTTTGCAAGTGTTTGGAATCTTTTATTAAATCATATATTATGATTATTTCTTCAATTTTTTTCTAAAGAGAAAAATTTTAAAAATAGGTCCACAACATAAGTGCATTACTGTAAATAATTTAGTCTCAAAGATTTGTTGCGTTAACTGGGTTCAGGGGGTGTGATAATTAAGCAGATATGATTGATTTTGATGACAGGCTTGCTCAGTGATAAACAGATCTGGCTTCAGGTTTTTGTTTAGTGCCTTTTTTTTCCTCCATAGTTCATACTCATTTTGTGAAATTTCTGCCTGGCAAGTCTGTGTATAGCATGTACAGTACTTGTGAATTTATGTGGGTACTGATCCTTTATAGTTTTTTTTCTTTTTCAATGTGTTCAAAAAGTCACCGTCAAATGTCTTTGATTTAATCAAACATTTAGGGCTCTTTTTAGTTGTTTGGCCTCTATCTAATATTTCTGCTTAACTTTGCTCTTCATAGCTAGCTGTACATTAATTGTCAGATTGTTTTTAAAATGTGTGTGTACATTTGTATTATGTTTTGGGGGATTCAAATTGTTTTTCTGGGTAAAATGTTTGCCTTGAAGAAAACTAAAATAATAGAGAAATTGTGTGTTAGATAAAATAAAAGTTAAAGATTGAGGTTGTGTGTGTGGGTGTGTCTTCTAAGGAGTAAGTCAGTTGAGATGCATGCAGAATGAGGTCGCTTTTGAAATATTTTATTTGCCCTGTAAATGAACATCTGCGTAATTCTCAAGTATGTTAATTTGTTTTGAAGCCAGTGCTAATAGTTAACACTTTTTGGGGGAAAAAGGACCCTATTATTTTAAGAATATATGTATTTTTTTTTTTAAACACCTTTATCCTGTTTCTACCAGTGTAGCACTAACACTTGCAAGAATGCATTTTCAGACCATATTAGCTATTTAAAATGTTCAAATGGGACTTATGACTGGGTTGCACTGGGTCCCAAGACAAGCATTCAGTTTAATGCGGGAACTCAGTGCATGCTTCCAATCATCTGCATTTCTAATGATTTCTGCAGTTTTGAGCTTTCCACAGTTTTATTCCATGAAGCAGATTTTCTTACAATTTCTTCAGCCCAAGGGGGGGCATTGTCCCCCTCACCTTCTACCAGGATGTTGCCCTGGACCCATTCCCCACTAGAATTTTAAAAATCCTTGGTTTTCATGATTACCTGTTGGAAGCACCGAGTGGGGCTCTTGTACTTGAGTTTTGTCGATTTTCTGTATAGGAGTTTACTTTGACTTTTATCAATTCAAGAATAGTTCAAAACTTCAGCATCTGGCGCTTTGCTAGTTTTTTGAGTTGTACGCCCTTCACTATCAAAGCAAATGCAGGGTTTCAGAAGTTCAACTCTAGATATTTCATTGTAGTGAATTATTGGTGCCTCATATATGTACATATTACTAATATTATTATCGTTTTCATCATCATCTTTTATTATTGTCCTTATCATCATCATTATTCATGTTTTATTTATTACTGTGTATTTCGTAACGAAAGATTTGAGAATATTTTGTGAATATTAAATAAACTCATTTTTCACAAAAATGCAAGTAAGGGGTTCGGAAAAACCACTTGAATTATTATGATCTCCGTATTTCTTCCTTAATTTCTTTTTTTGTTCTGTTTTGGGGCATTTCACTAACATGAAATGTTATATCTTATGTACATTTAATTGTAAATAGTAGTCTTGCTTTTAAATGAATGATAATATATTGCCCAGCTTGTGTGGCATTTTAGCATTGTTTTGAATGGTTAGTTTTTATGGCTGTACAAAAAAAAACTGCATCTTTCTAGATAATTACAGGGTACCCGATTTGCTTGTAGCCTTGTGAGGACAGTCGTAAGAAATGGGTTTGTAATTGTATCTATAGTGTAATTTCTATGGTCATTTCAAAGGTTTTATTTTCGTCTTGGGTTAGTAATGGCAGCCTTTCAAAGATAACCTCAAGGTTTGGTATAGCATCAATAACCTTTAAAATACGGGAACAGTTGCATGGCTTGGATATTTTTACATTAGAATGGATGCGATTGTTGCAAAGCCTAATGTTTTACGACAGAAATGTTTCATAACATTTTGTGGGGGTCTGATGTGTTTGGTATTTGACAAGAGTTATGCCGCCATGAACAAAAGAAATGCAGTGTATCTCATGGATTAAACAGTTATTTGACATCATACTTCATTTAATTTGTCAAGGACTGTAGCTCCATATCTATCTTGACTAGGGACGTTTTTTTTTTTTTATTTGGTTCATGATGACATACCCAGTTTTTCCAAAGCGGCAAAAAAAAAAAAAGCTAAAGGGTGTGGCTTAATCTATCCCTCAAATTTATTTTCAACTTGAGATGGCCAAATTGGGAAAAAAAAAGGCATTGCGGGTTCTAACCTCCAGATCGTCTGAGCCGAGATTTTGTGGACTCACTCCCGTAGCCTCAGTGTTAACTGCCTGTTTTTTTTTTTTCCAGCATTTGCCGCTCTTTGACATTGACACCTTGTAAATTATTCCAGTTTGGCAGTTCTACCCATCAAAAAAAATTCTGATTCTTTCCGCTTTTGCCACTACATCTGTAATCAACTCAATTCTTGCAAGAGCTGTTTTTTCTTCATCTGATTTTTCTTTACTTGGCTTGAGTGAGAAAGAGAGTGAAAATCTGAGAATGAGAGTTGGAGATAGCTACATAACTAGATAGGCAATAAATATATAGATAGATTTAAGTGGCAGAAAGCGAGAAAAAGACAGATGGCTTGAGAAAGAGAAAAAAGCGAACATGGACACCGATAGACAGACAAGAAGGAAGATGTAAAGACAGACAGGTAACCAGATTGGTAGAGATAGAAATAGAGAACCAAATAGATTATGTGGTAGAGAGAGAAAGAGAAGGGAGGGAACATGAAATAACATTTAATCGTGGTATATTGTTATGGTGAAAGGATTCATTGATTAACTCCCCCACAGTTAACTTTGTCTCAAAGTGTGTACTTTCCTTGCTCATTCACCAACCTCGCAGAAAATTATTTCCTAAACTTTATTCTCTTGTATTTTCAGTTCTAATTTAAGTTAAAGTTAATGCACGCATCCGTTTCAAACATATGCCTGCAACAACTAATATCTCAGAAATTTTTTTCCTCACGTAACTCAATCATCGTAGAAGTATAGAGCATCAATGAAATGCCACCAAATTTTCCCGGCTGTTCTACGATTAACAATTTTTGGGGAACTGGCCAAATCATACCCATAATGTTTTTTTTTCTGCTTTGGGCGGATCACATCCTTGTTTTTTCCGAAGGTCTGGGCCAAGCAGGATATGTGGACCCTCACAATTTATGGAGCAAAATGACAATTAAAATCCTAAGCTAATGAAATAAAAAAAAATGACGTTTGCTTGGTTGGCAGGAAGTCCATGGCATGACTATAGTAGGTTCTGCTCATAGAGAAAGTACTCACTTTATCTGAGCCGTGATGTTAAGGGGTTTCATTTTAAGTTGATGATGTATATCTGCATCTAATCATGGTGGGAGTGCCGCACAAATGGTTCACAGTTTTGTTATCTGCACCCTCTGTATAAGCAAAGGAAACGAATCACGTGTTGTCAAAGATGCTTACATTCCATCCTACTGAACTGCTGACATTGCCATCCTTGTCATTTCACTTCTAAGTGCCATGTTTGGAGACTATATGTATTACAGCGGAAAGATAGAACAATTAAAGCTTTGCACGAGTAGCAACTCTCCTGCTGGTTCAATGTTTTAGATTTCATCTATCCCATGCGTTCGTCTAGTAGTAGTAGCAGCGCTGATGGGTTAGAAGAAATCTACAAAATAATACAGTGGACTCTGGATAAATCATAAAGGCAATCCCTTGCTTCAAGTCAACTTCTTAGGGAATTCCCTTTTGCTTTTTCCTCTGTTTCATTGTTATGGATAAAGTGAACTAATTTTGATAGCCTTGGTAGGTTGATTTAAACAAACTCCACTGTATTGTGAAATGTATCTTTAACACACAAAGAAGAAAACAAAAGAAAAACTGAGTGGCTTTTGCCATAACTTTTAGCTTTGAGGAAAGTGAAAATACGTAATGTATGTTTATATTATAAATACAAACTGTTTGAGATGAAAATAAAAGAAAAGTTTCAGAAATCGACTTTACTTTTTTGCAAAAGAAATTTGTTGTCATCATTTCTATTTATTTATTTTTATTTTGTTGTTTTAAGCTTTTCTTGATGTGTTCTATTGATTTCTTATGTTTGCTTCGGTTTCGTTCATTTATTTGATGGCATTTTGTCCGACAATCTGACAGTAGTTTTCAATCTTGTTTGACTGTGTAACTTCTTTGCCCAGTTGGCTTTTCATGTTTTTGTTACCACGTTTGTGTACAGGCTCTAAGACTTCTAGTCAGAAGTTGATTGAATTGAATAAGATCTGAAAAATTATTGAACTCTTCGTCCTTTTTTTTGACGCGAGGGGATTTTACTTCTGTTAGATAAGAAATCATGATTTCCTCTTGCTTGTTAAGAGTTAACATACAGGGTTCTGTGCAAATTATTCCTTAACTGATTCACTGCTGAAATATGACCCCCGTCATACATAACATATGATATACAGAATTTTTCTTTTTTGTTTTATATTGTGCAGCTTAAATAACAAGTTAGCCTTCATTTTTGTTTCATCTTTACTGTCCCTGTTCAAGACATTGTAGGGATTTCTCTCTGGATATTGACTATGGGAAGCAGTAACAGTTTTTCTTTCTTTCTTTTTTTTTATTGAATAGAAAGAAAATATTGTCATGTTATTTTGCATATATACGCGTAACTGTTGTAACTTGGGAAAAATCCAAATAAAATTTAATTAAAATTGTTTTATTGCTATTGTTAATAAAAAGTATTTTGCCCCTGCACAATATTTTATTGGATATGTCAGTTTTATTTTTATTTTGTATTCATCTTTGAGAATGGTTTCAATTTGCGCTCCCCCCCCCCGAAAAAAAAAAGGTTTGGAGGGGAATCCAAGTTTTACTTTAGGATTAAAAAAAATTTATGTCTGAGATAGCTGCTTTGGCCACACTAACCGCTTGATTATATTTGTGTTGTGATCGTACAAAATGAGTAAAGTTGCAACTTAGACTGTCCCAAAAATTGGGGTGTCGGTGGCGCAGTGGATTGCGAATCTGCCCTGAGATCTGCAGGGACCCCTATGTCATGGGTTCGAGCCCCACCATCAGCACCCTGGCCTGACAGAGGGCCCTGAAAGCCTGAGATCACCTTGTTGTGGACTGACTATATACAAACAACCGATTTGCAAAAAACACTTTACATGCAAAGAATGAGCTTGAAAATGCCTCTACAAAAAGATGAGTAGAGTTTGAGACAAAGGAATTTTTTAACTTATGCAATTTAAGTTTTGTCATTATTTTCATCCCCACTTTCAGTAAATTGGCTTTTTTCTTGGGTAAGTCTCAGGCGGAACTCGACTCATTTAATGAGACTGCTGCAAGTTTTTTTTTTTGGTTTTGAAAATACATTAATCTCTATGTTCAAAAACATGCAAAGAAAAAATGTTTGAGTAATATTGTTAATAATTTCGTTACCAGCCACTGCCTGAAATTCACTCTTGAGTGATAAATAAGTATACACTTAAAGAAAAGAGATGAAGGTATAATGTAAATCATTTGGAAAGTACAATGTATCATTGTATGTTGTTGACAATTTTGGTTCAAAATGAATATTTTTATCTTTGAAAAACTCATAATAGTTTGAAAATACAATATGATTCAATCATAGATGTAATCTCTTGTGTGAAAATCTTCTCCACATGCTTTTTTTTTTGTCAAAGTTAAACTGCATATCTTGGCTCTAAATCAACATTGCCCTGTCCGTTTTTCATCATGCAAAGTTTACAGAAAGATGGTTCAGGCTTGAAGATTTGGACTATTCAAAAAAGCAGTTGGTTTAACCCCAAGATAAGCAGTGCACAATTCTTATATAGACATTGCTTAGATCAATATACAGCAAATTTTCACATTCATATCATGTTCCAATTCTCTCCTTCCATTTTGTCAAAAACATAATTTTTTTTATAAGTTATATATTGACATGGTCTGCCTAACGTTTTGTACCATCGACTTTAGTGGTCTCATCGGTTCTCTAGCATATTCTCCCAGATCAATTTTCAATGAAATCCTTTCGTACCGGTACAGACTTTGCTAACCTTTATCAAGTTCCACATTTAGCAGCAGGGAAAGGTGGGTCAGCTTGTATTTTAAGAGGGCTAAGTGTTTTGGAAGCTTAATATATATATAGAAGCTGGAAGAGAGAACTTTAAAAAAGGGAGCAGCTTTCTTTCTTTTGCCTTTGCATTTCGATTCATTGACATTCCTCGTATAATATTTATACATGTAATAGCAATACATGTATTCCCATTCTGTGAAGAATCCCAAATTTGCTTATGTTTTTCTTTTTTTTTTTTTTTTTTTTTTNATTAAAAAAAAAAAAACAATGTTTGTTTGGTTTTGTTTTATTTCTTCAATCTGATGATTCAACTTATGTGTATTTGAATTCGTTTTTTTTTTACAATTATTTCTCATTGTAAGTTTCATGTTTTAGTCTGTATATTTTTTTACTTTTGAAGATTAGTTCAATTATAAGTTGAAAAAGAAAAGCAGATGTGAAAAGTTTTGAACATTAATTTTGTCTTTGGGTTCTGTTTTGTTTTCAACCCAAATAATTTATCTGTGACTATTCAGGTCTGAGGGGGCGTCGGTGGCACAGTGGCTAGTGAGTCCGCCCTTAGATCTGCAGGGACCCTTCTGTTGAGGATTCGAGCCCGGCAACTTGTGCCTTGGCCTGATGGAGGGCCTCAGAGTCTGAGATCAACTTGTTGTGGACTGGCTGTATACAAAAACCAAGTTAGATCTGAATAAGTCTTTGTATGTTAAGAGTTACACAAACATAGTTTTAAAAGGAGTTTCAGGAACAAAGTTTGACATATTATATCTGGAATTATTAGTGTCACCCTTTAATTTAAGAAAATTAGCCCGATAGAATTCACCTATTTCTGGGCTGAAAGAGCATATTTTTTTTGTGACTGGCCCATATGAAATGATTTGCTAGTCTCATTTTAAATAAAATAAGATTGGAATAGAAGTTTTGAAAAACAATTTTTTCTGTGTACTATAAAAGGTTAAATTTAGCAAAATAAACCAAGAAATCCTCATTTTTTTTCTTTCTCCAAACATATTCAAACATATTTGCATTGTATCTGTTGGGCAGTTCCTGACAAAAGGGGCTAATTTTGTGTCAAGTCACATTTTTTAGGGTCACCTTACCCTAATTCCTAACCCAGTTGTGAAGATTTGAAAGCCTAGGTTTTGTACCTCCGCAGCCTGTTGTAAATCGAAAAAAAGACAAAGACAGAAAACCCTCATCATGCTGAAGTCTGAGTTTTCTTTTTCAAACCCAAAAGTTGCTCACAAAATACAATGGAAAACTTCTAGTTCTAACCTGGAATTCTAGAGACTGTGAAAACTATTTAAACTGACTTCTGAATTAGATCTAATATTCTGAGGCTCACCATTGTGACCACCAAGTTTGCCGCCTCTCTTTGTCCTCTGTAACAAAGTGTAGCTGTGCCACATCGCATTCAAGTGTCAGAGCCAACATAGATAATTACATGCTTTGCTACAGAGACCAAAGAACGGTGGTAAACATGCTTTGGTTACCACGCAACCGTAGGTAGTAATTTAGTTGGAGCGTAACAGTTGCAGATAGCAAGAAAAAGAAGCCAGTGAATTTTTTTTTTTCTTATCTTGTCTGTTTTATAATGAGTAGGCCTATACAGTAGTTCCAACAATCATCAAATGGATGATGAGAGCAAGTATACAGTAGTTCCAACAATCATCAAATGGATGATGACAGCATTTAACATGCCACTTGCTACATTTGTTTCATTGAATGGCATAGACCATGGGGCATTTAAAAGTGCATTTTAGTTTATTTAAACTTAAGTTGTTAGTTATGATTTTAACCATCGTTGATATCATTCAACAGCTTTTAATTATCACAGAATGTTGCCCTTAATCATATGTTGGTTACATTTATTTGAATTTTGATATTGCACTGCCGTGAGGCAGCATTATGCATGTTGTCTTTATGTGTAAAGTGGAGAGTGTGCACATAAACTACATTTTACTAGAATACGCTAACGCATCTTGATTTGGCATACATCCATAGACTTTGATAATCCCCTTACAATGGCATATTACCTCAATCTGTATCATCTTCCACTAATACTATTGAGAGACTACAGTTAGTGGTTAGTGTTTTAATGTATCCTTACAAATAGTATCAGAGATGTATAGAGCTGAGAAGGGCAGCCATCTTTGCATTATTATGGCGTTGTATACTTAGCATTTATTCTTTTATAATAACCATCAAAATATGGTTTATTGGTGAAGCGTAAACACATTGCGTATTATTATTATTTTTATTATTATTAGTAGTATTATTGTTATCATTATTATTATCGTTTAATGTCTCTAGAGATTCATGGTTCTGGAATTGTTTGTTATTTACTGCAATTATGTTTTGTACAGAAAAAAAATATCAAATGTGTAAAAGTTAAGATGTTGTTATAACATGTGAGTATTTTTGCCTAAAATAAAATTTCAACAAAGTGGTTATTATTTGGATTTTATTTGTTTGTTATTTACTTGTGCTCGGTTATAGATAGTTAGATTCTTATAAAGGAAAATTTAGGAGATCACAACTTTGGTTAGAAAGGAGTTTATAATAATGACCATTTTGCAGCCTGGTCTAATTAATCATTGTAACTACTTTTTTTTTTTTTCAAATTAAAGAGAATCTACTGTATTTTCTTCAAATCCTTCCTTCATTATGGCTGTTGTAAAACTAAGAAGTCTCCCTCAAACTTGATACCAGCTGCAAAACTTACTTTTTTTTCAAAGGATTTTGTAGTCTCTGAAGACACTCATCCAACATTTGTTAAATTTTGTAACTGTAAGACAGAACTAATCAAACTCCTCATGGATATTCAGATTGATTGCCCTCATGCAACTTCTGAGCTGAATTCCTTTTTTATTTCCAAAGTTTAAAACTATTATTTCTTACAATGGTTTTCCTCGTTATCTAATACAGGATTGGAAATGGTTCGTCTATAAGCAGATTGCTGCTCTTGACAACCTTCGCGTCTGCTTATCAGAAGACGGTTTCTACTTTTTTTTTTTTAATTATCATTTTTATTTATAATTGTAAAGAAAAAGGGGAAAAATAATACAATGATTCTGCCAATCACGGTAAAATTTCTGTCTTTTTATACTTGGCCATTCCTAGCCCTGATTATTAATAGTTAACTATGGAAACAAAATGAAACGCTTACACTAGTCCAAATTGGTCATACAAGCTTTGATTTGAAGGGATCATTGGTAGTTTGATGGCGGGTGGATCAAACCCTCAAAACTCCCTTTTTCAAAACAGGATAAGGAAAGTCATCAATTGGACAAAAATTAGGTAAAAAAAAAAGAAGACTAACCCTTTTTTTTTCACAATTCTTTCCTTACGTCCCAGCTACACTATAAGTTATAACTATTTTGCGAGTTTTTCTCTATGATTTAAGTATAACTTGCAGAAATAGGCAGGCTTGAGACCTTGAGTGATATCCCCTACCATCCCCTACCAAATGCTAATTACATGCAGTACATGTAACACATCAGTAAGAGAAGAGATTATCTTAAATAAAGTTTCGTGCTGAGCTAATGCGGCTTTTGTGGAAAAGATTTGGAAAGAGAGAAAGAAAGATTGATAGAAAGAGATAGAGAGTAGGATAGATTGATAGAGATCTCTATCTCTTTCTATGATAGAGAGATATACAGTAGGATAGATTTTTAGAAAGAGATAGAGTAGAATAAATTTATAGAGATAGAGAGTAGGATAGATTGACAAAGACAGAGTAGGATAGATTGATAGAGAGTAAGATAGATTGACAGAGAAAGACAGAGTAGGATAGATTGATA
>BLXT01004298.1:549132-563125 GCA_019648995.1 Plakobranchus ocellatus | reverse complement strand
CTCTCTCTCTCTCTCTCTTTCTCACTGGTCCTAAATCATAGACTTTCCCCACTCTTTCATAACGAGGCATCTTTGCCGGTTTTTATTGTTTACACATCTTAATTTTAACGGTCGCTTTTTAAACTTGGCAAAACATATAGGAAGGATGAACACGTTTCAGATCTAGGGCGGTACAAAAATTAATTGTTTGTACCGTATCTTCAGAAATTATATTTGATAAACATTTCAGACTTTTGAAAGCATTTGAAGTTTATTAAATGGATTTGGTTTCTTTGTATGGAAAAGCGGTACAAAATGATAGGAATTAGATCTAGACGAGCTTTCAAAATCGTTTGTTTGCCCCCCTTGTAAAAATAGATGTTGATTTCTCCAAAATTCTTTTTTTTTCTAAATACTTTTTATCTTGTTTTCATATACTGTATTTGTCATTATCATTTTTTAAAGAGAAGAAGCGTAACAGCGAAAGGTTTTAACGTATGTCGTGTTTTGTTCTAGTTCGCACATAACCGAAGAAGCCCATACTGAAAAAAAAAAAAAACGCTTTGGGTTTTGAAAGCGCAAACAATGTTTTCTAGAGAAGAAAGCTACTGCTTGCTTTGGAGTAACAAAGACTCCTGTCCATGTCATGATGTGATACTTCCACTTGAAGCGTTGTCTTCTTCGAATAAATGTACACAGATGTGTTTCGAAAAAACTTAATTTGATTGTCAGCATTGTGATAGATCGTTGAGATTTGTTTTATCTTTACATGTGTAACTCCTGATGTCTTCACACCAATGCGGGCTAGGAAGAACTAAAGTATGATGCAGAATTCTCACCTGCCATGTAGGAAGATAATTTTGTTTTCATCCACAGAGATCTTTCACGAAAGCTCCTCAATGATGCTAAATTTATAAACGATTATTTAGAGCGAAACTAAAAACAAATTTAGAGCATGCTTACACGTATTGCTTTTGTTATGTACTATTGCTTTTTAACCCACCTGAGTTAAAATAATCATTAATTTTTTCTTCATAACCTATTCATCACAAAATGATTCGGGCACAGGTCATTTCCACCGATCCTTTTTTCTTATAAAGATATATTGCCACTGAAGCCCACAAGTAAATTAATATAAGTTAAATAATATTGAGGATAATATTTTATCTAAATATCAAGGCTTTTTTATTCTTTGAAAAGAAAGAATAATTAACTGAGAACGTTTTTCACCATAACAACCAAGCGCATACTTTTCTGTACATTTTCCACTTCCTATTTTCCTACATCGTCAAAAATATACCCACTTCTTTTGCCAACTTCCTCTTTCTCATCCTTAGATTTTTGTCAACAGTAGAACACGTGAAGAAAATCCTCAGATCTATGCTTAGCCTACCTCTCCTTTGATTTAGATCCAGGTCTAGGTTCTCGATCTCCTCTTTAATTGAAGCTTCTTCTCACACTGACATTGCGAGGTCTAGGCTTAAAATTTGAAGAACGGTATTCTTTCTGTCCCAGGATGGCACATGTCGTGAAACACATCACAGTTGTCCCTTCATATAAGGTTGGTTTCTAGGCCCCTTTGTCTACTTGTCTAATACTAAATCTAGTCTATAAAAGTGGAAATGCAGACAATGTTAATGTTTCGCAGTCTCGATCCATATTGGATTGAGGTAGGAATTATATTTAAAAAAAAAACAAAAAACAAGACGTAATCCTGGCACTGGCCTGCTTTTGATTCGGATGTGAAGTAGGCCCAAGCCGTCAATTGTGAACAAATAATCTGTTTATCATAGGGATATAGAGAAAGAATTTAGATGTAGTTTGTATGAATAAAAAAGGTAGAAATGCAGAACAAAACTAGGCCCAAGCCGTCAATTGTGAACAAATAATCTGTTTATCATAGGGATATAGAGAAAGAATTTAGATGTAGTTTGTATGAAAAAAAAAAGGTAGAAATGCAGAACAAATTCATTTATAAATCAGTTAAAGCCATTCAAAAGTTTGTAAAAGACCATAGTTTTCAAGCAACATTTACCATATTTTCTGTCTCACTAAAAATAATCTTGTTTTGTTCCTCCAGGACTTTGTGGATATTGTGCTGTCAAAAACCCAGAGAAAAACTCCAACAGTTATTCACAAGCATTACAAAATATCACGCATCAGAGATTTCTACATGAGAAAAGTCAAGTTTACACAGCAGACTTTTCACGATAAACTTTCCCTTATCATCTCAGAGTTTCCTATCGTAGCTGTAAGTAATCTACATCTTCTCTCTCACACTGGATGCATATATATTTACTTAGATTTTTATTATAGAGGGACATAAACACATGAAAACATTTTCTCAGCAAATTGATTTGACCATGAGACAAACTTTTTAGGTGTTGGTAGTAAGAAATCATCTTTATTGCTGCACGACTAATATGAGATATTGATGGTTGCGTATCAAACCTTTGAATCCCTTTACACAAAGAAGGCACTTCAAAGGTCAGATACGCCTGACTGCTATCAATATATATGTGATGGCATAAAAAATTTTTCCTAAATGTGCCTAAATTAATTCAATTGGAATAGTATAATTTTTATTACACTGTGCAATTAATATAAAAAAAAAAATTATATATATATAAATATATATGTGTATGCTTTTCTGAAGAGGAAACATTAGTTATCCACTGTTAAAATCAAAACAATTTTTTAAAATAAAAATAAAATTTAAATATCTGATCTCATAATTAAATTGAGCCTGCATGCATTGCATTATTATAATTGATGCCCTGATTTAAACAATTTCAAAATAAAGTTACGATAATGATTTTTTTATAGGGTGGGCTAATGTTGAAAACCAATTAAAATAAATCAATCAGTTTAAATAATATCCTACACAGTATTGAATTGATGTCTGTACTATTTGAAGATTTTTTTTTTTGTTTTCAAGATACTTTGGCAATTAATTGTCATACAGTACGCTTGACTTTTAAACCGTGTCACATATTTCAGAACTTGCATCCTTTCTATGCCACGCTGATGAATGTCTTGTACAACACTGACCACTACAAGCTAGCCCTGGGGGGGATCAACAAGGCCAGGCAGCTTATTGATGAGTAAGTTGTGGGTTGTAGTGGTCTTTGTTGGTTATATTAAAATTCAATTTCCTCCCCCCACTCCTTCCAACTTTAAATCCATAAAGTAACTAACTAGGTGCCAATGTCCGTGAAACCAGACCACATGAGTCACAAAAAGAGTTAAATGATTACACAGTCTACACAGTGGTGAAGTTTGAGATTTGTTTAACTATTTTTTTCCAAGGTAAAGCTGTAAAGCCTTGACATCTTGAGATTGATTTGCCTGTTCTATTTGTAATTTGTAAATCATTGTTAAGACACTATATAGTTGATTTGAAATGTTAGCCCTTAAAATTCTTGAGCTCCTCTCTGCTGGAAATATTCCAAGCTGGGAAAAGAGTAATAGGAGCATTGCATGCGTCATCAAATTCAACATCCTTATTTGTAGTGAAGATAATAAAAAAAAACAAGAGGGTTAGCTCCAAAGAAGGAAAATAAAAAAAAAATCCTGACAGTGCATTCTAAATGCATTAAACATAGCATGCTTGAAGTATGAAATTATTGTCAACTGGCTGAAGAAAAGCACAGTCTGGGTAAATGAGATAATCAGAACATTTTGAACTTAAGGGTTACCCAAACATGAAAATCAAAGGGTAATCGGTATGTGTATGATGTTTTAATTCAAGATATGTATATTTTTAGGCACTCTGGGCAAAGTATACACATACTTTTTCACCCCCCAAAAAAGAGCAAATAATATTTCACTTAAATAGTAAATGTTTTTTTAATCCTGTTATAAAAAGAGAGAAAGCCAGCATGCTTCAAGTCTGATTTCTTTACTCGACAGCTGTGCAAAAGATCATGTGAAACTTCTCAAGTATGGAGATTCCCTGTATCGTTGCAAGTGTCTGAAGAGGGCAGCCCTAGGCAGGTGAGAGTCACATTGAGATGTGTGATTTGTAAAAAGAAATGTTTATAGATCCATAACATCATTAGGGTTTGCTCAGCCCTCTAAAGTTAGTAAGTGATATAATTGCTTTATTCAGTGAAAGCTGCTGCGTAAGGCCTGCCTTGATGTGATAATTTCCAGTTTAACTTAATTAAAAGGGAAAAGCAGGCTGACTTTTATCAGATTCTGACTTGTGCAAAGATGGAATAGTGGAAAACTAGGCAATCTGATGGTACAGCAATCTCCTTTCTACCTCCTTTCCCCTGCCAGTTGAGGTTGGGTCGGATAGAGAGATGGCGGGCAGTGTTCAATTCAGCAAGGCAGACCAACATGTGGATGGGCCCCATTCAGACTCTTTTTTGTTTGATGGGTCAAAGTTAACATTTTCAAATTCTGACTTCAGAATCAGATTCCTCAGTTTATTCTTGCGTGATAAAATATATAAAATAATACTTTATTCCTTTTATTATGATTTATTTTTCTCCCCAATCCCTTTCTCTCCCTCTGCTCAAACTTAAGCATAGTCTAGACACGCCTAGATCTAAATAATATGGGCCTTGGAATGGTGGCAATAACCTACTAACAAAATGACAAGTCTTATCAAAGCTGTATCCACAAACTCAAACTTTTGATTGGTAATTAAAATCAGGAGGCATAACACCTCATTTAGTTTAATCGCAGGCTTAGCGGAAATTTTATTTATCTGGATGAGTGGAGGAGCAAATGGTGAAAAAAAAGGAATACTATTTCACCAGGAATTCCGTGCAAGGTAATTTGATCCATCAAGTTTTTAATTGAATTACACACAATATATATAATGAATTATCAGGATGGTGACCATCATGAAGGGTCAGGCCAAAAACTTGCTGTATCTGGAGGAAATCAGGCAGCACATAAATCGTCTGCCGACAATAGATCCTAACACGAGGACGCTTCTCATCACCGGTTTCCCCAATGTTGGCAAGTCCTCTTTTATAAACAAGGTGAGCCTCTTGAGACATCAGTTTATCACTATATATGACATATCAGTTTTGGTTTTTCATTGTGACTAAAGTCTTATTTCAAATCTCTCTATGGGAGGTTTTTGTCTATTTAGAATTGTCATGGATGTAGATTAATGCTTTGACAGTTTGAATCTAGTCTAGTTTTGCCTTCTGGTTCTTGTTCAGGCAAGCTGGGGAGGATTAGATGAACCCTAAATCATTAATACCAACTGGTTTTATTCCCCTCCGGCAGCATAAAGTGAATAAAGAGCAAATGCTCTTTACTGGTAACAGATAAATCCTGGATATTGCTTGAGGGGTTTCTAATCTATTTAGATTTTTGCGATGCATAGTCTGTATATGGAAAGAAAATGGAATTCTAGTAAAATGTTAGTTTTCAAACACAATGTACAGATTTAACTCCTGTCTGAAAATTGAATTGTCTGACTATTTTCCCATGGTGCCTGAGTTTTACATATAAAAGATTTTTTCTGATCTGTTCACATATGTATTTTTTGTTGTTGATGTTAAAATATCTTAGACATTATTTTATGTCATGATGTACGTGTTTCAGATTTCACGTGCAGATGTGGAAGTTCAGCCATATGCCTTTACAACAAAGTCACTTTATGTGGGACACACGGATTACAAATATTTGAGGTGGCAGGTGAGGAAGAGAAAAAACTTTTAGATTTTTAAATCTTACCAGACAGTGAAAATATAAATATACAGAGCTGCCATCCACCATAGATTTCACCAATCAAACATACTTCTGAAAAAGGCCCAACTTACAAAATCACTGTATTTGTGTCAAAATTAAATGGTCAATAATTTAATACAAAATATCTTTCATAGGTTACTATAATTTTTAAAAATTTTGAAATATTTGATTTATTCTCTCTCTTTATCTTCCCCCCTCCCTTTCTTCTCTCTCTTTTCCCCCCTCCCTCTCTTTCTCTCTCTCCATCTTTCTCTCTCCCCCCACCCACATCAATTGTGCTTGTTATAAAAACTTTCCGCTCAGGTGATTGACACTCCAGGCATCCTCGATCATGCGATAGAGGAGCGGAACTCTATAGAAATGCAGGCTGTGGCTGCACTGATCCACATCCGAGCTGTGGTCCTCTACATTGTGGATATATCAGAGCAGTGTGGACACACTCTAGAGGAACAAGTAAGTATCTCGAATATTCCCTAGTCAATTGTTTCAATACTTAAATAGCAATTAAAATCGGAGAAAGACAAAGCAGAATGAATAATCTCTGTACTTCTGAAACGATTTTAAAAAAAGTTTTGAGCCATTCTCAGGAAAAAGTCATAAAAATCCTTACAATATTTTACATTTTTTGTTTTGCATTAGATTCTCTCCCATAATATACCTACCTTCAATGCTGGTTTTAACTCTGAAAAAGTACTTGAACCGTGAACAAGCTTTTAAAATGCGAAAGATGCAAAGGAAAAACAAAGTTTTAAGTTGTTACTAAATGGCCCTTCTGTACTGACAATGATCTAGAAAGACACAGCGTAATATTCAAACATTTAACAATTAATGTCCACTCTATGAAGGATTTCTGGGTTTAACTTGTCAAAAATGTGCAGTAAAAAAAACTGCATCAGTTTCAGGAAAATTATAATGCCACAAGTCACATTGGCAATTCACAGCTGAAAGTGTCGAGTAGACCCATATCTATCCCAGAAAATTTGAAAGAGAGTCTGGAGTTTGGAAATATGGTAGTTTGAAAAAAAATAAAAAGTGTAGCTGAATCTTCACATTAATCTTTTCAAAGATATTTTAAAATATTATTTCCTTTGTGATGCCCCTGCTGATCTTTGTATGGTATTTGAAATACACATTACTTTTCTTTTGAGAATAGAAAACAGACAAAAGTTACATTTGTTTCTCCAAAACTTTGGATCACTCAGGATTTCTTGAGCAGGCTCAGTAACACCAAATCATTGCAATATTTTTGTTTTTACAGCTGGCCTTGTATAGAAACATCAAGCCCTCTTTCAGCAACAGGCCAATAGTTATCGTCATCAACAAAATTGATGTTGTAAAACCTGATGAGCTGCCCGAGGACAAGAAGGTAAGGACAGGAGATGGCACACCCTTAACCTGGATGTTTGTAAAATAGAAACAACGATCATTATGTATAGGCTTTTAGTATGATGTTTTGACCTGAGCTTTAGTCACACAAACAGAGGGACCATGGACTGTATGATATATAGAGACCACGTTGACTTCAGTCAGCTATTTTTTTTATTACTAACCTCTGATTATCAATAAGGAGCTTGTGTTAGGGGCTTGTGGTTGATCTGCACCAAAAATAAGATTAGACCTATTTTTGTAGTTATGCAGTTAGATAAAACTATGTCAATATTTATCATGCCTACACCTAGTTTTTCTTATTCACCTCTGCAATTGCAATTTATTTTGACTAGTCAATAGATATGTTTATTATTAGCAGTGCTTTTTTTAGCTTTTGTCCGTAAATAGGTCTGGAAAGGCGTAATTATACTGTGGGATTATAATAATTTTTAGAGGTTCTGGTGGAACATTTTTTTTTAATATAGAGCTGATTAGATGGCCTCTTTCCTTTCCTATATACACTGAACTACAACAAGCCATGAAGAGTTTTTCAAACTCGCCACCATTGTACAGAAAGTCCCAGAAAATTGTAGTTTTGATTACCCTTTTTTGAAGTATCACATATTTTTTCACCTCTGCTTCTGCCTGACAGAAAGTGATTGAAGAGTTTCAAGCGGAGGGAGAACCAGTTCTTGAAATGAGCACTTTGACAGAGAACGGAGTCATGGCTGTGAAAACTGAGGTGGGGAAAAAAAAATTAAACTTTTTTTTTAATAACTTCACTAAAGCTTTATTTTGAAAAAGTGAAAACTCAAATATTTTGGCGCAAAATCAATATGTGAGCCACCCAGAGCAAAATATACAGATGCCACACTCACTTGTTTTCAGCTACAGCTCTTTAGATGTAAAAATTGAGTTTGAGACTTGTTTTCTTTTTAGATTGGAAATGAATTTAATTCTTTTCTCAACCATTTAAGCATAATATTGAATAATCTTAATTTTTTTAAAAGAGATTCTTAAAGATAATTAGATATGAAAAATATTGCTATAGTTTGCTAACTTTAATAACTTTCTTTTTCTCAAAACTTTAGTGTGTTAGAAAGTGGTTGCCTGCAGGTCTTTAAATTATATGTTCATAGGTTCTTACATAATTGTCTTAGAATCATTATTTTTTCATCATTTTAAAGAGTATAAAATCTATTTTCTTATGATGCTAAAAAGTCCAAATGTCAAAATTCGACATGTGTATACTTTGCCCAGGGTGCCTCACATGTAGTGCTATCCAGTTTTTATTACTACAAGTTTGACAGGTAGAAATTCCTGGCTGTTTTAATGGTTTAAAATGCCAATATGTGTCTTTTTCAAGAGAAGATCTTGACAGAATATGTGATCTAGTCCTTTTTTTTTTTTTTTTAAACCAACTCTAACTTGAAAATGTGTGACAAAAATTTAGTTCTATTTTCCATTTTCAGGCTTGTGAAAAGCTTCTTGCCTTCCGAGTGAACCAGAAGATGAAATCAAACAAGGTGGCTGGAGTGGCTAACAGGCTGCATGTGGCGATGCCAAAGAAAAGAGACAACAAGGTAGGTTGCCTCTGAAAGGCACGGTAAATTTTTTAGTCTCACTTTATTGTGAGACACTCTTTGACATGATCCATCCATTGTCAGGTATTGCCAAAGTTGGAAATGAAGTAAAATATCTCAAAACAGATGAGGATATCAATAGAAAGATGTTTTATTCCCCCTCATTTTGTTATTTCTCACAGATTTTTTAAAAAAATATTTACTGTTTTACTCAACTTGTGGGTAAATGAAGTTTGATACAGCTTCACCTTTCTTTGTTTCAAGAGTGATCAGTGAATAACAACCAACCCAGTAGTTTGCAGGTGTTACTTTTTGTAATTAATTCTTTGAATCCTGATGGATTTCCTGAAGTATACTTCAATAGTCACCATCTAACGTACTTGAGTGGGCATTTTAGAAGTAAGTAAAAGTAAAGTGGGTCCCACACTTAGTCCAAGCATTGGGGAATCAGGAGTAGAGTCGTGATTTTTCTTGGCATACAGCATTATGAGGTAGTTTGCTATTGCTTTCTTTGCCGAGTCTTAAGAGACCTAGCTATCCATTCAGTGCTGGGTGGACACAGAGGAGCAATGATAATCTGTCTTTGCCCGGACTGGGAATCGAACCTCGGACCTCTTAGTTGGTAGCCAACTGCCCTACCAGATGAGCACTGCTCCCCCTTTTTTAGAAGTACATCCAAAAAACACAATCATCGCCCAATGCATTGGTTAGGGCTGTAAGGGAGTGTAGATGTATGGTGCTTTGTGTGGATTGACTAAAAATATGATTGGACATAGATTGGGCAAACTTTTATTAAAGTCACTGATTTTTCTTTTGAAAAGAGAAATTCTTATAACCAGTTATGATATATTTTTTTTTTTCAGGAAAGGCCTCCTTGTATACCAGAAAAAGTCATGAAACGGAAAAATGCGATGGATGTTGACCAACCCACTCGTAAACTGGTAAGTACACAAAACATAGCCATATTTTCCTTCATTTTTATTATTTGCTGGTGTCCAGAGAAAAAAGTACTGTTGGTCATATGATGTGTGATTCAGTTATTTCTTATTCATATTCCAGTTTTTTTTTCATGTTTTCGATAGTTATTTTCCAATAAAACTTTTGTCTTATTTTCTGTAAACTAATTTCAGTTATTGTTAGAATAATGTGCCAATAAAATGTTAAAGAAGAATTTTTTTTTAATTATTACAAATAGATGATCGCTATTACTGACTCTTTTTTTTCACAACAGGAAAAAGAAATAGAGCAAGAGATGGGTGATGATTATATTTTAGATTTGAGAAGTAAGTTTTTGGTTCCCACTGTGTTTGTTCTCTCTCTCTCCTCTCTTTCTTTCTCTCTCTCTCTCTCTCCTCCCTTTCTTTCTGTCTACCTCCTCTCTCTTCCTCCCCCTCTTTCTCATTCTCTGTCTCTCTCTCCCTCTCCTTCCCTTTTTTTTTTATTGTTCAATTGCTTGGAATAATTTACAATGTCTGTATTTGCCAAGACAAAATTTTCTTACTCAAGTTTCGCCAAATTAAAAGGAAATTGTTTTTTTTTTTTGGCACTTTAAACAATATCTTCATTAACTTGTCAAATAAATAGTTGGGGAATAGTTTAGAAAAAAACTGTTGTTGCCATGGTAATACCATCATCTTGGAGTTACTTTGCTCGCATAAACACCAGTAAAATTTATTAAGTCTAAATTTTTACTTGATTTCAATAAAATTTGGTATAAATGGCTTTTATAACTTATTTAAGAGCTTTATGCATAGGTTTTCGCATATATATACGTATAGGACAGATTTGTGAATTTAGTAGGCAAATATCTAATATTAAATACCAATATCTTTGATTATTTGCCTTAAAATCTTCATTTTTGCAAACTCCATGATAAGTCTGATGCCTAAGTAATCGTAGGAGGATGATACATATCGAATTTTTGTAGAAATCTATGCAGAAATTAAAATTAAAAAGGAAAAAAGAAGTAAAGTTTGTAGTATTGTGAGAAGTGCTTTTTATTCTAACCCAATTTTTCACATTTCCTTTTTTTTTTTCTGCAGAAACATGGCTGTTAGCCAACAATGATGAAAGATACGATGTTTTACCTGAGATTTGGCAAGGGAAGAATGTGGCAGACTTTATTGACCCAGATATTATGAAGGTAGACCCTCACCCAGTGTAGGAATGTTATGATCATGTGGTATTATTCAGGGCTTCTTAACTGAAAAAAAAATGTTTGATCCTCAGCATAAATATATGGTCAAGACAACGATGTCTCGTATGGATTGTATTTGTGCTATGACTGTGACATATAGAAATAACTTTTAAATAATGAATTTTTTGTAATGAATATTTGAATACAGATAACCTAATCTTCTGTAAAAACCATCTTTAGAGCTGATTTAAACACTTTTTATTATAGATATGAAAATTTGTTTTATAAATTTTCTGAAGGAAACACTTTGTCTTTATCCATTCTTATTTTGTTATTCTTGTGCTAAATTTACAAAAAAAAAATAGCAATTTTTTATGGTCTTAGTTTTTCGTTCAATGGAGTTACGGGAAAAAAAATTGAACGCCAATCATTTTTTAAAGCCTTAAAAGTCAGATATTTATGTCATTCATACAAATTGCTTTCTTTTAAATCCTAAAAAGATTTGCTGGATGATAAAGGATGAAGCATTAATCATTTATAAACTTATTTTTCTGTAGAAATTGGAGGAACTAGAGAAAGAGGAAGAAGCTAGAGATAAAGCTCACTATTATAGCATGAGTGAAAGTGAAGAGGATGAAGACACACAGGAAATGAGGAAGACTGCCAGAAAGTGAGTTTACCCTCTCTAACTCTATCTGCCTCCTTTCTTCTTCCCTCTTTTCCCTTGTATAAATTCTACTTAATTTTCAAATACAGTACTGTAAATCGGATCGTCTGTGGTAGATCCAAGCTAGCCCTGCAAGAGCCAAAAGCCACAAAGAAAAAAAGAAAATGTGAACTTGCTACAAATGTTTATGTTTTGCGCTTGAGATGAGTTGCTATGTCTTGAAAGAATTAATAGTTGTTTGGTGTCTATGTTTTCTGATATCAGCCTCTTTTCTTGTTTTTATTAATCTAGGATTCGGGAAAAGCGTCAGCTGATCACTCTTGAGTCGAGGGAGAAGCGGCGTGTCGAGAAGTCTCGCATGCCTCGTCCCACCAAGCGGTCACGCAGTGTAGCACAGCTGGAGGACGACTTGAGCAGTATGGGAGTGGAGATTCCGACAGATTCAGATGTAAGTGGCAGGTCACACCACTGTATAATCGGTTTTCATGAGCTGACATGCGTTGCTAGTCTTTAATCAAAATTGAAGTGAAAAATCCCAAGTTGTAGCTTTAAATATTCTCACTTATTTAATTTTTATTATGTGTTGAAGCCTCTATGAAATGTTAAGAGAAAGTTTATCATCCCCTTTTTACAAGTCACATCCCAGATTGACAGTACAACTTCTCTGTTTTCTCTCTCTTCCTTACCTCACCCTTCATCTTCCATGACAAATTGTATTAAAATACTTTATTCTGAAAGTGGGATAGTTGTTTTTTTTTCATAGTTGGAACCCTTTTACAGCCAAAGATGTACAAATGGACCCAGTCATACTTTATATTTTTCAGTTTCAATGCGATTTTCCCCTTTGTCTCATGACGCTCTCTGCTCTTAGTTCTTTATCAATACATGTAATCAAGTTTTGAATATTTTCCTTCCTTGGCTGCACTTATCTATAGCACGTACACTCATCTATGTATTGTGTTCTCAGAGCCATTACGTGAGGGCTAAGACTCGCTCATCCAGCCGACCCCCATTGAAGAAGGCAAGGGATTCGTCTGAGGCTGGAAGATCTAGGAGCCAGTCCAGACCGCCACGTGACCAGTCAGGTCTTAGAGATAAAACAGTAAGTGGTCTTGCAATTATTTATTATAAATTATTCCTTGAAGTAGCCTAGAGGGTGATAGCCTTGTAAGAGAACAATATCAGTGTTGTGAATGAAGATTATCCTTTGTTTTTTCATACTGTGTAATCGTATCTTAATTCCTGTATGCCTTGAGACTATTTCCAATGGATTGATGTCGCATATCAGTATTTTTGAGACAAACAAAATAAGATTTTAAAGTTTGTTTTCTCCATCTTTGAAATGCTTTTTAGGCACCTTAAAACTCTTACAACTGTGAAAGCAAGCAACATAATCTGTAGTGTTATCCATTGCAAAGCTTACAGAATGTCATTCTAGGCTATGCTTAATATCCATTTTATTATGAACATGAATTTAAATTCAAATCTGCCTAATTTTGACTGGTTTTGAGACAAAAGACACAACATTTTGTAGCACTCTTGTTCTTAAATTTATATTTGTTTAAAATCAGGACACGTTGTGAGCTGTTGTGAAAGGCTTGGCAGAGAGAAATAGTCTTAAAATAATTACAGACTTTGCTTTATCAGGATATAAAGTGGAAATACTCCCAACATTGTCACTCATAAAGAAAAGTAAAATATTATTAATGGGATTTAATAATTGATTTCTGTAGGATACTTTTTGCTAACAACAAAATTGTCAATAGCTTTATCAGTAGGCGTAAAGAACATGATTTTATTGAAATTAAGCCAAGAAAGAGAATTGGTTTTATTCCATTTCCCTGAACATTTTTGGTTCATGAGTGTGTTATACAAATTTACTTTGTAGTTCACTTTTTTTGTCATTGCTGCTTGCAAGTATTGTTAAGTTTAATAGGCTAGAAAACATTCTGAAGTGTAGATAGTTGTGGAGGGATTTAATTTATAGAGATTGATGGCTCACTTAAGCAAATCCCTGCGACACATATCTGCATATCTGTAATTCTGTTAAAAAGCTTGTTTCTCTCAGGTGGATATCACAATTATTGCAATACATTCTCTGTCGTTGTATTCTTGTATTTGAAAAACTGAATATCGAAATATCTCTTCCTCAGATGGTTTCCAAGGTGAAAAAGATCGCCAAGAAAGCTCAGAAGCCGCGCAACCACCAGGCTAAGAAAGGAGAGGGCGACCGCGTAATTCTGAACATGAAACCTAAACATCTTTTCTCTGGCAAGAGGAAGTCAGGAAAGACGGACAGAAGATAAAATTATAAACATATTAGGACTGTTACTGTTTGTGTTTACTGAGCAGTTGTAAATGTTGAATGTCATCAGTGTAAACTGGGTGGGCATTTAGATTTTATGAAAATATTAAAAGCTTAGACTCCTAAGTTTATGGAATTTAATCTTCTTTGGTGTGAGAGCAATGTTACAGACATTTTATTGTGGTTAAATGTGTGGGTGTGTGTGTGTAAAAAAAGGGGGGGGGGGGGGGGGGGGG
>BLXT01004298.1:517379-530992 GCA_019648995.1 Plakobranchus ocellatus | reverse complement strand
AAAAAAAAAAAAACCAGTTGACTGAAAAAACATTTCTTTTCTAACAAATTAAATGAACAACTTTAGCCTCTCTCTGCAAGGAAACTGCACACATAGCAAGGGTTTTGTTTTTTGGGGTTTTTTTCCAGAGATTCTTCACACTAAATATTAATTTAAAGTGATGTTTCTGCCAATACACTGACCCACAGGCCATCACAATGTGCAAAGCTGATGCGTTAGATTGGCAAGAAAAATTATAGTTTTCAAAGCAGATCAAAGGAGAATCCTAGCAATTTTTAAAATTTTTTATTACTTTAAAGTGAAGAGAAATGATGGCATAGACCACGCCAGTTCTTTGCAGAAACTGTGTTGTATTTTGATTTTTGTTTCGCAGGATTAGACATATTTCCAAAATTTAACCATGTATATTGCACAACCAGGTTGTATGTCAATCAAAAACTAGAAAAATTATTTGCTGGCAAGAGATGAACGTTTTTTTCAATTATTTGATTAAAAAATTGCACCAAAGTAATTGCCCGCCAAGTATCTTTTTAGTTAAGTACATTCATAACTGGCTCTTCCTTACTGGTTTCAAAATTGTATGTGAGGAAGAAAGAAAAAAACACAGGCTGAACTGTCAAAATTACCAAGGCTGAGTGAGTTAACTAAGCAACATTATTACTGTTGTATTATTTGGATAATAGTTAAATAATTACATGTCCAGTCTTGGGGTTTCACTCTCCTCATTCTACACAAAAAAAAAAAACCCTAACTTTTGTTCAAAATCCATAATTTTTAAATGTGAATACTTACTTAAGTCTGGTGGGAACATCAGTGAGGCTGAGATAAAATTCTTTCCCTGTTGGGATCTGTCCATAGTCCTTCGCATAATTTCGCACAGCACGGCAGAGGAATGGATAAACCCTGGAATATAATCAACTTTCTTTTAAACTGAGTCCAAAGCTTAGATTTGTAACATGCACCAGATAAGTGAATGACTTATGGTGATGAGAATTTACATTTAGATTTTTCACTGTCTTTTGATGAACGTCTTATACTAGTAGAACTCAAATGATTTTATGCAGTAATATAAATCTCAAGCAATTTTTTTATAGAAATGGAAATTTTTGCTAAGAAGTGAGAATTTTCAAAGCCTTTCTGTCAATTGAAAGCACTAGTCCAGACCAAAGGCCAAAGAATTGACCCCATTAGGGTTTCAGTTTTCATAATAGGATTCCAATAACAGAATGGAAAATGGCAAAAGAAAACGCTCAGGAGGTATAATTCAATTATCAAGTTAGATACTACAGCTAGTGGCAGCTGAAAAAAAAAATATCTGCATCTCTTGGTTTTATCATCAACTAACTTTTGAAATGGGTTGTTGACCATATCTTAATAAGCCAACTGGATAAACAGGATCAAGAAAAAACTTTACTTTATATTCAGAGACTTCACATGCATGACTGGTAACATGACCTTAATAATAAAAATCCATCTGAATCTTTTATTTACAAAAATGAAGCCATCTATTTTTATGTCTCTCTCTCACCACCAACAATAATAAAAAATGGACAGATCTAAAATAATGACAAACACTAAGGTTATCTTTTTGGGCATGGATATTAAAGAACTGTAAAATCTCTGTAAAATCATAATGTCGTGATAAGAAATGAATATCCTGGTTATTTTCCCCTTGAAAAACATCCTATTCATCACCTTAGCATTTACTCTACAATAAATCTGGTGTATATAATTACTTAGAGGTTTACAAGAAAAACAATGAACCCACATAATTTTTTTCATTTGGTGATTTCATACACTGTGAAGCATGGCAGCTCATAAGTCTATCTAAGGAAAACTTATTGATGTACTGTATGGGTCACGTCCAATTCAAAAGTCAAATGAAAGCATGGCAATTAAATTTACACATAAAATAATAAAGGCTCTACATAACAAACCTGTAATATTCCTCTAGAATTGTGGTGGCCAGCTGCTGGTTGTATGTCTCAATATCTTCAAAGCTGACAGTCAAAGTGTTCCGCTCAGGCCTGATCAGATCTTGGACAGCAGCCAGGTATTTACTCTCACCTTCAACCTGAAACCTGTTAAGGAAACATTTTTAAGGGAAAAATTGAACAGAGCTCTGATTACACACAAAATATTTGGAAAAAGACATGATCACCTCAATTACTCTCTTGGAAAATGGCAACCGAGCTTTGATTGGTCAGGTTTGATTTAGCAATTAGGCCTAATTTAAAAATAAAATGAACGTATCTCAAGAAATTGTGATTCACGTTTATGTCATATGATGGTTATGACGTGACAATGACAAGTTGGTTAACGGTACAGCTTTCATTGATTTACTTTTCTTGTATGAACATTTCAGTCCCTCAAATATGTTTCAAGTCTTCACTCTTACAAGGCCTACCTTCTAAGTGACTTTCTAAACTTTGAAAGATATCGTTTTTGAAAGAAATTATTTGGAACTGTTGATAATCGTGGACAAATTTTGAAAGTTAAATAAAATTGCCTTCATTTCATAATCATTATTGGAATAGGTAGCCTATAAATAGCCATGAATGCATAATCGGAAGTTTTTCCAATTACTTTTCTTGAGTGCACATTTTCAGAAGTCTTGCCTCTTACCCAAATTTATATGCTCCTAATTTTGTTCATACAAAGTTAATAAACCTGCCCCTCTTCCTCACACACATTCAAATGATTAGCAATTCGTCCTAGTTTAAGAGGCTGTTGCATTAGTTTTTGAAAGATAAAAAAGAAAAAAAAAAGAAAAGAAAATATACATACTCGTCCAGAAAATCTTGAAAAAGTTTTTGACATCTTTCTCCTACTTGATCCTTAACAAGATTTGTTCTGGCCGTTTGTTCTGCAACATCCATTATAGGTCTAAAATTTTGCAGACCTAGCTCTAGATCTAAATATGCAGGTGACAATTGTTAGGCAAGAGGTTTTATAACCTTACTGCTTCTTAATATATCGATCAGGCCTTGATCAGGATAATCTGCACTGAGCCCAAATAAAATGAGTTTCTTTCCGTTACGTTTTCAATTTTGGTCAGCTGTCCACGATGTGTTCGCAATTGAGAATGTAATGTTGGAAGATTTTATACTCATAGAATCAAGATCTTGTTTTCTTTCGGGATTAATTACACTCCGATTTCGACTTGAACTTGACACTAAGAGACAAGATGCGTGGAACTCTGTGTTCTTGCACTAAACCTTAGCTCATTATTATCTAAACGTCCACACACTAAGATGAAGAGGATCGTATAAATGTGATCTACTATGACTACAAAAAGTTCACGTGTGTTTTAGAATGTCCTTAGATGTGTATGTGATCACGATTTTTCTTTATAAGCTAAAAATCGGTTTCACACGATGATCTACCACTTTTTACACAAAATTCCAGGCCTTCACTTCAGCCAAATACAATCCCACGGTTATTGCTAATGCTAGGCTAGACCTGAGTACAATGCTTGGAGAAGAGAATCTCAGCCGCGCCAAATAGGTCACGTGGTATTTCCCGCGACCTACGACTTTTTGTATCATATTTTGTATAGCTCTTTAAATTATGTACCAAAATAATATGGTCTTTTTTAATAATGCTTTATGTCTTATCAACTCGACACAGAATGATATTGAGTGCAATAAAGACAGCTGCATTGCATCTAAGTGTCAGAGCCAAAATAAATATGTTTCGCTGCATATATTCTGTTAATAGTCACCGTTGGGGACAATGAACTATGTCTTTTATATGGCTTTTATATGTTTATATGGCTTTATCGCATTTCGCTGTCGTGAGATTGAACAGTAAATAAATAATAATTATTATTATTTTTCCACCAATTAGGGCTTTTAACTTTTCTGATTATTACTGTTTTAATGGCAGAATCTGGCGAGCAACTCTAAATACTTCTAGATACTGCAGTTTTAGAAAGCAATAGAATGGGCCTGACTTTGAATATAGAAAAACGGAATGTATGGTCATCTCAAAAATCTTCTAACCCCAAGTGCAATCTCGTTAGCAAAGGCGGATAAATAGAACAAGTTACAAAATTCAAATATCTAGATTACTTGATTACATCAGATGGCAGCTGCACAATTGAAATAAGTAAAAGAAGAGCCATGGCCAAAGATACGTTCCAAAAAAAAAAAAAATGAAACCAATAGTACCAAACAGAAACATAGGTATGAAAACCAAAAAAGGTGTAATTAAAACATAATGTATGGTCAGTACTTTTGTATGGTAGAGAGTGTTGGACAATAATGAAGGAAACAGAGAAAAAACTAGAAGCAGTAGAGATGTGGTTTATCAGAAGAATGATGAGGATATCATGGACAGCAAAAAAAGTCCAATGAATTAGTACTGAAAGAGGCTAATCTTGAGCGATCACTAATTAAAACCATAAGACAGAGGCCACTGCAGTTTTTAGGCCATATTTGCTGACTCAGGGGTTTAGAACACTTAGCAATCAATAGAAAGATTGAAGGCAAACGCAGTAGAGGTAGACGGATAACTTTTATTTAAAGTATTAAGTCATAGGCAATAGGCAAGGATAGCTATAACAATTTTATCAAGTTGACTGAGAATAGTAGACCTAGGTTTCAGTGGACGAACATGATCGCCAATGTCTGTTCCAGACAAGTTACATGAAGAAGAAGAATTATTGCTAATTTTAATACAATTTTTATCATTTTTTTCTTTCAAATATGCGACTGTGCATTTTCTATAAAGGCAGCAAAGATGTTTGTTTTTGTCCTTATAACCCATCCATTACGAAATAATTTCATGTTTTTAAGGCTCCCCTCAGGCCAGGACGTCGGTGGCGACTCAAATCGAAACTGCAGATTTCACGGCGGTTTCTCTAGCCACTGTGCCACGAATGCTCCGCACTCAGAAAAAGTATACCGTTCATGAAGACAAAAAAAAAAAAAAAAAAAATTCACATAAGACTGCATGCTTGGTACTTAATTGTCTTAGTGACCGCTTGAAATAACCGAACTTATGTATTTTAGACAAGAATTTGTAACGCTCTTTTTTCATTCGTCCATTAGTAGTAGTAGTAGTAGTAGTAGTAGTAGTAGTAGTAGTAGTAGTAGTAGTAGTAGTAGTAGTAGTAGTAGTAGTAGTAGTGGTAGTGGTAGTGGTAGTAGAAGTAGTAGCCGCAGCAGTAGCAGTAGCAGTATTAGTAGTAGTAGTAGTAGCCGCAGCAGTAGCAGTAGCAGTAGCAGTAGCAGTAGCAGTAGTAGTAGTAGTAGTAGTAGTAGTAGTAGTAGTAGTAGTAGTAGTAGTAGTAGTAGTAGTAGTAGTAGTAGTAGTATAGTGGGTAGTAAAGACAAAGTGTTTCGTATAGTTTATACATTTAATGATTTGGGCTCTCTACATTCTATTCATGACATTAATGGCATAAAGTGAATAAAAATCAATTTATACATACAACTATTTTTTAACGTGATCTCTATTAAGAAATGATGCACTTAGCAGTAGGCCTATAAATTGAAAATAAAATTAATAATTATCATGCCTGCAATACATTAAATAGAGCGAAAGCACCACAAAGAGTACAAAGCTAATTCTGGAATTTCAAAGATGCTTGGCAAAAGAATTGTATTCCTCAGTTGAACATGTAAACATAAATCTAGTGCTAGCAGTAGCAGGAAGACAAAGCAAGCAGGTCAGCTGACTTGACGCAGTGGATGCGGGGTGCTTTAATCTGCCGCGAACAAAACGATCACATGACTTTTTAAGGCTAGTCTGGAAGCCAGATACATAGCGCAGTGGACTCGTTAACTTACAGCGCCGTGCGATACGATACGCAACTTAACGCAGCCCTGCCTCCCTTTTTTTTTCCTGGAAACAGTAGAAGGCTAGACCCAGGCTTCACTCATGTCTATATTTAACGCTGTAGGCTTACATTTATTGGGACATGCGCTTCGTCCACAACTACATTGTTGTTAATGAAAATTTTATACAATAGAAAATATAATGATAGCTTGGAAAACCGAAATCTATTTTTAAAGGGCGGACAATCAATCGTTCAGAAAAGCCTATTATATTTTCAATCAATTTTCCATACAAAGAAACTAAATCCGCTTACACAAGCCTAATATAAACTTTTAAATACTTTCAAAGGTCGGAAACGTTTTTTTTTTTTTAATCTTATTCTGAAGATAAGCATTTCATGCTGCCTAGACCTGCCGGCACCATACAGTATTGCTGTTATGTCTTCTTGTGTAAAGTGACTGATGGAGCCAATTAAGGCGAAACATTTTCAATGTTTATAGGAATTTTTTTCTTGTGTTCCATAGAAGTTTATGTTTTTTACTTTCTTTCTTGTATTTACTTATGAACAAAATAATTTTAACAGCCATTGAGTGCACAAGATGTATCATTTCAAATTCCATTTATAATATATCGAAAAGGCACAGCTATTTGTTTATATTCATGAAATACATTTAAAGTGAAAAAAAAATCCAATGGCGAAAAAAATACTTTATAACCAAAATGATGAGAAAGAGATACAATAGCCAGAGAGAGTGAGAGAGAGAGAGAGAGAGAGAGAGAGAGAGAGAGAGAGAGAGAGAGCGGTGGTGAAAAAAGAGAGGAAGAAGCAGGGTAGAGATATGAAATAGGGGGAGAAAGGATGGGTATAGATAGAGAGTCAAGGAGAAACAGGGGAAACATAAAGGGAGATAAGTACAGAAAGGGCAAAGAACAGAGATAGAGAATTAGAGAGGGGATAGCTAGAGAAAGAGATAGATATAAAGGGGAAAGGTATAGAGAGGGCTGAGCTAGAGAGAAGGGAGAGGTATATGAAGACAGAGAGCGGGAAGAGCTAGAGATAGAGGAAAGAGATAGGAAGAGAGAAGAAAAATAGAGTTGGCGAGGGGAGGGGTACGGAAGGGGAGTAGAAATGGAATTGGCGGAGAATTCTCCTAATTTAGACACCCCCTTTCCTCTTCTCATTATGATTTCTATTTGTTTGTGACTTAGTTTTCCTCTATCGATTACTTTCATTTTATTTGATTTACTCAATTACTTTCTCTTTGTTGTTTAAGTATTTGAGTAAAGAATTATTAACCTTTCGACGTTCATATATAAATCCCTGTAGACGATACAAGAGTAACGGCCAAGTGAAAGACGGCATTATGTTTACTTTGTATCTTTGTGGAATAAAAGTCACCCGCTCAATCAATCAATCAGCCAATCTCCCTCCCTCCCTCTCTCTCTCTCTCTCTCTCTCTCTCTCTCTCTCTCTCTCTCTCTCTCTCTTACTCTTGTATGTCTTGAATCCACATTTCTTTTATATTTATCAGACTGGTCATGTCTAAGCATTAGAGAAAATAAAAAAAAAAACTTTGTCGACTTTTTAAAAAAGATAACGCGATAGGTGAATAGCTTAAAGTTCCGTTGACTTGTTCTCTGGAAATGTCATCTTCTCAGTATTGTATTTATTGTTTTTTTTTTAAATGATGCCATTGAACTTTTAAAACGTAACATATCGGATGATGCTTTGTGTCGTCCTTGACGGTGTGATTGACTTAACACAAGCAATCTGTTCGATCCTCACCTCCCCTTCCTTTGTCACATACATCGAAACTACATGCTCTACAGTTGGACTATCGGTATATCAAACATTTGGGCCGGTCCTCTTGCACACATCTCAAGAACCACACTGGCGCTGCATTTCTTTATTCTATACTTGGCGAGTCTTTCTTTATGTGTTTTGTCTGAAACAGACATTAGCGATCATGTTCCTCCACTCAGGTCTATTCTCAGTTAACCTTATAAAGTTGTTGCTACCAATAGCTATTGCCCATGAGTTAAGACTTTTAATAAAAGTTATTCTCCGTCTACCTCTACTGCGTTTGCCTTCAATCATTCCAGTGATTGCTAAGTCTCCTAAACCCTTATGTCGGCAAACATGACCTAAAAACTGCAGTTGTCTCTGTCTTATGGTTTTAATTAGTGATCACTCAAGTTTAGTGATTGCTACGTGTTCTAAACCCTTGTGTCGGCAAATGTGACCTTATGGTTTTAATTAGTGATCGCTCAAGTTTAGCCCTCTCAGTACAAATTCATTGTCTTTTTTTTTTTCCGACTTTGATATCCTCATCGTTCTTCTGATAAACCACATCTCTACCGCTTCTAATTTTGTCTCTGTTTCCTTGTGCATTGTCAACACACACTACCTTATTGCCTTGTTGCACAATACTATTTTTAAGTTTTTTTCCGAACTTGAATAGTGACGCTAGCCACTACTAACTGTTGCCCGGTCAAGGCTACTAAGGGGTTTCTATTAGATCTATATAAAAAAAATTCAGACTAAATAGAAAATTAACAGCTATACAAATTCGATTTATTATTGCACAGATTGATTCGTCCTTTATGATTGCTTATTGACTCTAAAGTTTTTCCATAATGTATGATCAGATTTTAAAGTTTTGAGGTTAGATCTACGGTTGCTTGCTAGGCCGACTAGTTCCATTTTCGATAATACAGATCAAACGGATCAAATTTAAGCAATAAAAAACCCACTCTTCGCTCTACTTCATGTTTCTAAATCTACCCAAGGGTTTCTCAGGTTGAAATGCAATAGACTCAGATGTTTTTACAAAGCTGTTTTCGAAAAGATGAGCTAAATCGTTGACACGCTGGTCTAGTGTTTAGACAGAAAAATGCAGTAACGTCTTACTGGTCCAGAGCCCGGAAACCAGGTGATGGCCGGTAGTGACGTTTCGCGGCAACAAGGCAATAAAAGTACTGACCATACATGTGTTTTCATCACCCTAATTTTGGTTTCGATTTGTTTGTTTCTGTTTGCCAGGATTGGTTTCATTTTTTCCCATACGTCGACCTGGTGAGTAAAACTGCTTACCCCGTGTCACCTTGATACCCGCTGACGATGCCGTCGTTTGCTAGCGACTCTAAATACTATAGCAAACTCAGAAATGCAACAATCAGTCTTCTTTCTCTTTCATATCTGCAGACAACCTCATATATCTACTCTCGAAAATTATTATTGTGTTCCCTTTTACGGTTTTGCCAACTTGGATGTCGTCGGACAAAAAAAAATCAAATAAGGGAATGAATTCTTAAACTGTGTAATAAAATTAATATTGTAAAGATTTTTGGGTGATAATTTTGAAACGAAAAGCCACGCAATAAATAAAAACTCAAGAAATATCGTTTTTTGTGAAAGAAAGGCAACTCAGGGCGTAACTCTTTTTGTCTGGTAACGTTGATTATATATCCAAAGAGAAAATGATGGGAAGAATGGGAAAATTATTTTTGCTATGATCTCAATGCCGTTTAAAAGCCATCACGCTTGTTTAGGAGAAAACTGGGGCGTATAAACAATAATTATTTTATAAACTGTAAGGTATTTTTGCGACTTCCAGTTTGTTTTGTGAACTCCACCGAAGGGTCACAACTCTGGGGTACAAAGTTTCAAAACAAAACTAAACAGATTGTGGAGCTCCAGTGTTGAAAAACATAGATCTACATCTACTATTCTAGGCCTAACCCTATTTGTTTGATAATAATTTCGAGTCGCCAGGTCTTTAGGTCGAGACCTTTAAACGCTATCTAAGGGCTAGGGTCAAAGTCAACTCCTCCCTACATTTTATCATCAGAATTCAGATTTTAGCAATAACTTTATCGGCATCCAGTTTCTAGCTAGATCTAGGACCCAAGGATAGCTCTAAGATTTTCATCTAGATCCATGATCTATTTTTAAATGGGCTAACATTTTTAAGAGGCCCAGAATAGTGTCTTTGAAAAAGCGTTAGATTTTGTGAAAAGTTGAATAGATCTGAATGACTTCATTTCATTTTCCTACAACTAGCCTAACGCCAATCATGTCATCGCTTTCTAAAGATCTCGTGAAATTCAATTCCCAGACAGCTGCAAGAGATAAAATTTTTCGGTAAGCTTTTAAGTAGGGCCAAGTTTTCAACAGGCCTAGATTAGATCAAAATGTATAAAAGTAAAAGTATCAGAGTAACAATAAGGTCTCATTATAGATTGAGTTTCTAAGTCTACATTTAGAGTGTTGAGAATGCAGATTCCATCCTTGAAATAGAAACAAAAATCACTTTAGATGGAAGTAAATTCGTATTGTAGCACTGTCCTCTTTTGTTTCTTCATTACATGAATCCTTATAATTTTATCTTTATCACATCTCTGAAAGAGTTAATTTTCATCCATCCATTTCTAACAACAGAAAAGGGGGTATTGCCTTGTGGCACAACATTATTTTTAGTTTTTTTCCAAACTCTAACTGTTTTGCGGTCAACGCTACTGAAGTGTGTCTATTAAATCTATATAAAAAAATCAAGACTAGATATCAATAAACAGCAATACAAATTTAGATTTTAAATTGCACTGATTGATTCGTTAATGTTGTTTGCTTGTAAAAAAATTTGTTTTAAAGTTTTCCATAATGTATGATCAGATATTAAAGTTTTTAGGTTAGATCTATGGTTGCATGCTAGACCGACTAAACTAGTTCCATTTTTTATAATACCTTTGCAACGCATTAAATTAAGCAATAAAAAACAGACACTTCACTCTAATACATGTTTCTATATTTAGCCTCTAGGGTATCTCAGGGTGAATTATAGTAAGCCCCATTTTTTTTTACAAAGCTATTTTATGAGCTAGTGTTTAGACAGAAAAATGCAGTAACATCTAACTGGCCCAGAGCCTGGAAACCAGAGGTGGTCGGTAGTGATGTTGCATGTCAAGGCAATTAGTCAGTAAGCCATTAGTTTCAGGCAAATGATATATATGTAATTGTGTGCGAGCACTCATAATTTAATGTTGTAGGCTTACCAAAGCATTGCTGATTTTAGGTGTAAAAATGTTTTGTTTTTTTTTCAGCACAGTTCAATATGGTTCCCGTTTCATACTGTGGCAACTAACTTATGGATCGAAAGATGTTCAGGGAGAAGTTATCATCAAGTTACAGAAACTGGAAGCTGCGCTTGCCCTGTCACGCAAACGTAATTCTGCTTTATAAAACTAAGTTCTCATGTGTTCATAGGTTTTGGCTTTCTTGATAATTTTGCTTTTTAAAAAGAAATTTAAAGTCACTGAAAGACCAGGAGTTCTTTCAAACAGCAGTGTACTCAGTTGTGGGAGACAGTTAAAACACACACACACACAACACACAAATTATGTTATCTTCCTATCATGCAGAATGAGTTACACATTTTATCAATTTATCCAAATATTCAAAATTAAATAACAAACAACATATCTTAATTTTTAATTACAATCTTCTGTAATCATAAATCTGTAGTAGAAGTTAACTGTGGGAATGTGTTCCGAAATGATCTTTAATTCTAATTATAAGCCTGTTGTAGGCTACCTTTGCTTCCAGACAATCACAATGATTTGAGGAGCACATATATCATCTTTTTTGTAGAGGCTTAAATTCTTCACAAGCGGGCCCCTAACCTTAGGCTCAAACCAACAAGTGCAATAACTAACACGATGTATCTGCTGCCGGTCAGGCGCGACCTAGATATACTCTGCTACGGAAAACAAAGAAATGTGCTTGATATCTTGATTGGTTAGTGCACTTGTTGGAGCATTTTACTTTGGCTTCAGCCTTAGGCTCAACCAAAGACATCTCAAATTGAGCCACTTGGCAGGAGGAAGTAGTATTGGTAGTTCAAGTCAAATCTCACCTGTGATTTTGGGGAAGCTTCCCTGTATTTGATATTATTTGGTATTTAATGGAAGGGCTTTAAAGATGCCCATAAAACAATTTCTAGGCTCTAATTCTATTCTTTATTTTATTTCTTAAGTTACTTGCAATACCTGTGCGGAGAAGTAAAAACGATTTTTACTCAAGACTTTTCATTTTATAGTACACTAGACCTTATAGTTAATGACTGTTAAAAATAACGAAAGGGAAGGTGCAAATATCAGTTGCCTTAATAGCAATTCTAACACCTCTCAGTATTGATAGAGCTTGAACCTACACTCTCTCAACTCAACACGATATGTTTGATGAGCAATTAAAAGGTGACAAAATGAAGATGAAAAATACAAAATGTTTTTTTTTTTTTACCCACATCGTATTGCTAAGGAACACTCTCAAGATATGTTTAGATTTAAATAATAATACTAAGGTTGTTTTTTGTTTTTCTGAAACTTTACTTAGAAACAGAGCGGTGGCTCATCTAGTAGGGCAGTTGGCTACGCATCAGAGGTCCAAGGTTTAAATCCCAGTCCGGGCCTTGTTAATTTTTCATTACTCCTCTGTGTCCACCCAACACTGAAATGGGTAGCTATGTCTCTTAAGACCTGGTGAAAGTAAAGGCGGCGAGGAAAGCAATAGCAAACTACCTCATAATGCCGTAAGCCAAGAACAATCAGGACTCTACTCCTGGTTCCCCGATGCTTGGATTAAGGGTGGGACTTACTTTACTTCTTTTTTTTTTATTTAGAAACAAAATTTTTTTTGTTTTTTTTTTTTATTTAAACTTCATATAGAAATCATAATACCCTCAATTCAATATTTTTTTTTCCTTTTTTTCTCTCTATTTACTATGAAGTGTTCCGCCTTGGCAATAGCATGGACCTGGCTCACAAAGCAGTGGATGCCTTATCTATTCCGCACACTGGCATGATGCTTCTGGCCTTCACGTCTCATTCGATGAAGGCTCTTTGGCTCCTTTTGGATCATTTGCTATGGATTGGCAAAATTGGCGTTGTAAAGGTGAGTTGATTACTATGGTAATTTAATATATGGTGGTACATAGGTCACTCCTTAATGTGACAAGTTTCCTTATATTATGCCATGTGAAGATGGTCAGATGTTCTTTTTGCGCATAAAAAGCATCTTTCAACATTATATTCTATCAATTATAATCACCTTTCCTTCTGCCTTCTGAAAATAAATGAAATACTTTAAAAATATGTTTTGCGCAATTACAAACAGAACTAGTAATGCATAGATCCAGGAATGCTTGACGAATTTCATTGTAAGCTTACTTGCCACATAGTTCAAAATATCTTTGCGATGGGGCTTGACCCCAAAGATGCATTGCCTCTGATTTTGTAAGCAGCCTAGGCATCTTGTCAGGTTGAGGCCATACTTGATTTGCTGTTTTGTTTATTTGGTAAATGTGAGAAACACAGGTGGATTGGACTCTAGGTCAAAAGAGGATTCAAGTTTATACTATACTTTATTACAGATGTGATTTTTCATTCTTTTAAGCTTTTAAGCTTTACTTTTTACTATATCAACAAAGTTTATCACTCTATTTACTGTCATCTTCCAACAAAAAATTTGCAGGTTGAGCTTCCATTCTGGACCCGTTGGTCTTTGAGGGCCTGGCTTGTTTCCATGGTAACTTCAGCAATCTCAGGGATGATCAAGATTCAGGCGGCTGACAATAAACTTGTGCGCTACAGAAGGGAGAATGGGCAAGATGCGAAAATACCAGAATCCTTGCAGGTATTATCTCTTCTCTCTTTGATAATAGAATAACTGTCAAACACTTTGTTATCCTTTTCATATTTTGTTCTGATGTGTTTACTCTCTTCTCTCATCATCATCAGGTGCCTTGCTTTACAGCATTGGCGATCATGGTCCT
>BLXT01004298.1:427594-440481 GCA_019648995.1 Plakobranchus ocellatus | reverse complement strand
CAAGAAAGAAATATGTTAATAACCATCCCATCATTTATCAAATACAGAATAACATTTGGAGAATATGTGTAAATTGATATGTTAGACAGCAAGTACAAAAGAATGGTAGTAAGCTCTAAATGGAATGATGCACCACAGGATCACACGAGAAAATGTATCTTATGTCTCTCTTGACATCCAGTTTATTAGCTGGTTTACTGACTACCTTTTCTGAGAATTGCTAAGCAAGTGCACTGTTTAATATGCACAAGACTATGCTATCAGTTAACTTTGTTGTTCTGTAGAGTGCTGAAAAAAAGGTTCCTTTGCCACACGCCACCTGTAGCACCAGTGTCCTTCTATAGCAACTTTACGCTGTCTTGAACTCTGCTAAGACCTTTTGCTTTATATTGAACCAGAACCAGTGCCTCCTTTGCTCACGTAGAAGTTGAGAAAGCTCTGACTGATGCATATTTTGTCCTGTTCCAGAAACGTTTTACCATAGCCTATCCTAATGGTATCAATGTTTCCTTAGTTAACAAATTGGTTTAAAGCATAACTTATGACATAAGTACTTTGAAAAATGGGGTCAGCTTAGACTATCTATGACATGTCTATTACAAAAAACGATGTATCCTATAATTTATGTCGCTTTGCCTCTGGCTCAATGTCTTGTGTCATTCTGCCTTTGTGAAATGAGACCAAATTGTCTAGACGACTGCCTCAAATTCATAGAAGTTTTGTAGATAATGCTCATCTGCTTTCTTCAGAAGATAGAGTATAGCAGAAAAAGCTTGTGAAACAGATAACCTGAAAATTAGCAAAAATGCAGATACATGTATGTCATTTTATCTTTGCACTGCAGAATTGCGCACGCACGCACACACGCACCCCACCCCCCTGAACTTTAATAATTTTTCAGTCAAAGAAATTTTTATAATAGTTGAATCCATCATGACAGATTTTGCAAAACTCATTGAATTTAAATTGGTGAAAATTAGCATGAATATAATGAATTAAATTCTTTATATACCTATCGAGACAATACTGTTTAAGGCAGCTTCTACACTGAATTTAGTTATAATAAAATATGAATCTTAGAATGTATATAAATATTAACTTTTTATAATCATCTGTAGCCACTTTATCACAAGTTGAAATGGATTTTATTTAGTTTCAATTTGCATACAATTGCTGTTTGAAGTGTCATTTCTTACTCACTTTCATATATTAGGTTTCTGTTAAAATAATGTTTAAATGAGTAAAATTACTTTAACAATTAGTATTTTAGGATGGTGTACTTAATGTTACATTCATCAAACTATTGCCTCTAATCAGATGTCATATAAGTCAAAACATATTACAGAAATAATATTCCTTAGTATTTAGCAAAATATATAAGAGCAGAACTTTTAAATAATTTCAGCAATGAGATTACATGTGACCTGACCATACAAAATGATTCTTCAGTAGAAATTTTTTAAATATAGGAGATTTGATACTGTTGTAGAGGCTGTTAAATCCCCCTTGAAATGGGGACAGAATTTTTGCTCTATCACATCTCCAAGTGAAGTAAAGCATGTTAAAAGTTATCAAACTAGGTGGCTTCAAAATTCTCAAGATGCAAAACAATTATATTTAAAGATTAGAAATTTTCAAAGTTAAATAGTCTTACGAAACCAGGATTTATCTTTTCTTTTAGGTGTACAATCACAATTTTGATGCTAAATAGTTTTTCAAATATTTAGAAATGTTGCACTTTTGATAAAGGCAAAAAAGATGTCTCAATATAGCCAATCCAAGCCAACTATATCTTCTACATCTCTGTAAGTTGATTGCAAATAAATGGCTCATTTTGTGTGAGTAGGTCAAACAGTAAAAAATATTGCACCAGCTTTACCAGTATATAATAATATATAGAATTTTTTTTTCTTTTCAGGAAACAGAATCTCAGCAGCTGAAATTTCAAGTGATATATCTAACCTTGCTGAAGAGGTAAAATAAAATTCCTAAATATAATTTAAGCTCTTTCCTCAGTATATTTAGATGTGAGTTAGCAAACTGACTCTATTTTGAATTTATTTATCAGTGCTTGACCTGACATAGGTCCACAAGACTTAAATTACCTAAACAGTGTACAGGCCTAGTCACACAAAATCAATTCAAAAAAATATTATGAATTTTATGCAAATAAACAAAGAATACAAAATATCTCATCCATAGCATACTTGCCTGGGCAATGTTTGGACAATTTGAAATTTGATCACAAACCATATTTATGTGATTGACAAGAAAAGATATTGATAAGGTTTATACCGTACCATTGAAATTATTATTATTTTTCCCATCTTTTAAAAAATCCAAGCATAGATTGAAAACTGATGAGTCAATCGTGGCATACAAAAATTATGATTAGGCTTATATGCTTTGCATGGTAAAATGTATTCATTTCTCTGATGATTTCAGTCTTTTGTTCCAGTTTAGGCGAGCGTCCCCTAGTGGGGTGTTTTTGTAATACCCACAGGTCATAGCCATAGGTGGGAAGGGAAGGGAATGCAAGATTCCTCAATATTTATGGTTAGGTGTTACCAGCAGGCATAAATTCTTTTAGTGAAAAAGATGTAAAATTTCAGACTTTCAAATCTGTTAATTAAACCAAATCATGAGTTAGCTTATCTTTTCAATAGTGAAAAAACAAAAGTCAATTTGAAAATCTCCCTGCTTGATCTCAATCAATATTTATAGAAGATCTCTGATTAGCCAGTGTCTTGGTAAAATTGAAAAGAGCATACGCTCATCCTTACATCTACTCACCCATTAAAAGAAGTTTAAACATGGAGTCTGATGTCTGTTGATATTTTTTAAAACTGTTTTGTGTGTGTGTGTATTTTTTTGTTTTGTTTTCAATTGAACCTGGAACATGATATAATAGTGCTAGTGCTAAAGAATTGATGCTAGCTAGACTGTGTGAAAAAAAGAATTTTTGAGTAGTGGTTCTCATGTTGAACTTGTTTCATGTCCCTTAAGTCTTGTAAGGATCCATCAAAATGTTGTATTCAGTTTTAAATAAGTGAAGTTCGACTTATCCATTCGAAATTCTTTATCATCAAAGATGGTGGGGAATTTAGTGGGAATGTCATTTTTATCTTTACAATATACAACTAAAGAGGCTATGTTCCTATAAATTAGGATCAGCTCTAACAACATTGACATTAGTTGTGGAATTGACTGTAGTTGTCAAGTATGTGCATAAATTATTTAATTGTGCTAAAAACCAAAACATGTCATAAAAAAACTCTTAAGAAAAGCATTCTCCTGTATAATGAAATATTCATATTTAGGCCAATATAATAAATCATATCAGCATTTCTCAATTTACCCATCTTCATTGTCATATGATGTTTGAGAACGCATTAGCAATTGTTAAATACTTAACAAAAAATTCAGAGTTAACTTTCCTTTCAACTTTAAGTGGAACTATAGATTTTACTTATTTGGCTTTGCTAACCACCCTCTTCTTAACCCCATAAGGTCTCCCATTTTTTTTTTAGCCACCTTCTCTCTTTTCATGTCTTTGTCCTCAGACCTATCTAGCTCTAGGCCAAGGTACCTGGATCATACCCAGATTATTCAGAGGTGGCGTACCTTTAGATTTTAGCATACCAAGAAGCATGATATGGTCCAGGGACCCTGAATTCAGTTTCAATGAGATGATTTTAACGGAGTCAAATGGCAAGATGAATCACACTCAAAGTGGTGTTGGCACTTCCACACTGCCAGCAACAAGTCCTATCTGCATTAGTGATGACTTACCTGTAAGTTTCCTTACTTAGCTCCCACAGCTTGCAGTGCTGTACCTTTAAATATTTCCTTTGATTTTTTTTTTCAATCAAAAAGTGCCAAGCAAGGCTTTTTATGATAGTTTTGGTAATGCAGTACAAGTAAACACCATTTACCTGATTTTTTTTGTTTTTGTTTTTTTTTTTTGTTTTTGTTTACGTTCTGATCAAGCTTTCCCATATTGTCTTTATTCAGTTTTAACTTTTAAATGTTTCTATAAGCTATTGGGGGATTTCCTTGAAGTTATGGTTAGTTCCAACTGTGCTGTGGTTTAAGCTAATTTTGTATATAATACATTCATAAAGGTGGGTGAAGTTCTAAAAGTGTTTGATATTAGTTTTTAAAAATTTGCTCAAAATCTGAGAAAAAAAAACATCTTAAATTCAGCGAAGGTCACATACTGATAAACATAAAGGATTTTTTTCCAATAGCCTGATGAAACAAAAGATTTCTAGTGTTTGAAGATCTAGTTTGGCACCAGGCTTGCTTGTTGGCCATCAAGATTCAAGTCCTGAATCTATTGATCTGTATTAATATTGAAGTGACAATTACAGCTACACCTAACTTAGCTGTGAGGCTGAAAGAAATGGCTTACAAGCACTCTATGTGGGTATATGTATTAATTAAAACCATTGCTAAGATTCCATGGAAAAACACAATTTAAGGGCAGCACTTGATAGTGATTTTTTTTTAATTTGATAAACGAATTTTTAATGTTTACCAATGATCTTGCTGTCGTCACATAAGTGGGGGAAAAATATTGTTATCATCTTCCCAATCTTGAACTATAATTACCAAAGAGTGTGAATTTCAAAATCTGTCTCCTTATTGTCAAAGTTTTTGTTTAATTTTTTTTTTTTTAAATAAATCCTATATAGTGTTACAGCTGTGCCAAATTTGAAGAAATTCAGCACATGAATTTTAAAGGAGATAAGTTTTCTTTGTGTCTACAAAACATAGGAAAAAAACATATTGTAAATTTTACTGAAACACATAAATCTTTCAACAAGTAGTTGTTATTATCTCAAATTACAACATTTTCTTTTTTTTTTTTTTTACAGTAGGTTTTTCCAATAATACCTAAAATTGAAGAGAGTAGAAGAAACTAGTTTGGTTGAAATTTAAATTACAAGGGAAACATTAGAAAGCATAAAATGTAATTGATACCAAAATTTGGGATTTTTTCAAATTTATTTTGGAGAATCTTAAATAATATTTTTTCCTCTCTAAAGAGCAAAAAAAAAAGTCAAAATCATGTAAATTGTACTTAAAGTGGGTAAAGCAGGGAAGCCACTCTACCACCCCTTCCTCCTTACAAATCATGCTTTTAGACAAAGCATTCCTTAGGACTAAGGACACAATTAAGCTAAGTTAAATCAGGTTTTGGTAATAATTTTGGACTTCTTTCTCTGTTTATATTAAAAAAAAACCAGAAGTGATTTTGCGACCAATGCTTAGACTGTCAGGGTATGAGAGAGTTAATACAATTTCATTCTGCTTGCAATCTAAGGTGAAAATTGCAAGTGGAAAGATCAAGCCCTATGGTCATCTAACAGAACTCAAACAAAACACTGCAATATTCCAAGAGGGCGAGACAATACCAGACCTGGATGCAATTGTTTTCTGCACTGGCTACAGAACAAATACCTCCTTTGTAGATCTAAAAATTCACGATGGTGAGAAGCTTTGGTTGCATTTTCCTCTTGTGTAATTATATAAATATTTTGAAAAGAATATTTTTCATTGTTCAAATTTTTGTCTGCCAGTATATTTTACCCTTAGATAATTAAAATTGGAATTGAAATTAGATATATTTACTTACATACCAAAGGCCTATAGCAGTTTCATAGAAAACATAATAAACGTATCATGCAATTCAGCAATGAGAAAAGTTTTTTTATTTTTTGATAATTGAGATTGAGACTGGCAATTAGGCTCTCTCAATGAACTTGTTTTACATTTTATGTAGTACTATTTTCAGGAATTACTAATCTTCACTCTTGTTGGTACAGCTAGGTGATATTAAATATCTTTACCTCTATTTCTTCACGTTCTTCACCTGTTGATTTTGCTTTTGGCTGTGGTATCAATTTAAAGTGAACTTATTGGTGTGATTTTTCATCACCAAGTCCTTAGACCCTTTATGCCTTTTGTGACTCATTCTAATTAGTTTTAAGATAATTGATATTTTCAAAAGGATGACTTCACACTGTAATACTCTTTTATTTGACCTTTCTCTTCTCCTCTCAGATGATGGTAAAATGGAATTGTATTTCATGGTTTTCCCTCTAAATCGAAAGCACAATACCCTGGCCCTGGTTGGGCATTATGGCACGGATGGCTCTGTGGTTCTACTGGGAGAAAATCAAGCCCGTCTTGCTGCTAGTGTTATGTCCGGGCGTCATCAACTTCCTCCTCAGAAGACAATGGCTCAAAATGTGTTGTTTTGGAACCAAATTAGTGCTGCTCGCAGACCTGGCTTTTATAATTACCTTGTAAGGCAGTTATTGTCGAAGATTATACTGGTTTTCATGTGCATGAACTATTAGGCTACCAGTATTTCAACTTACAATGGAATCCATTTTTAGCTACAGCTTGAATAAGGACAACTATTACTGTTATGAAAGATTTGAAAAGCCCCGTTTTTCTCCTCATTTAAACTATATAATTTCTTTTTGAAGCAACGAGCATAAAAGAAAAAATAACAATAAAGGAAAAAAGGAGAAAAACAATCTGAATATTTTTCTGCCCAACGATCTCAAATGCTTAACTTTGATTGCCATGAACACATGACTAAATCTCTGTGGGTTTTGAGATAAACTAGTATTACTATCAAAGTTGAGGACGATAAGTATGATGCTCCTCCATAGCTCCCTCTCATTACTCTATGCTAAACCTAACGTGCCAGGTCTAGATCACCCCAACCGGTCAAGCCTGGCTTATGATCACCCAGTATGTGGGCCAAAAAGCCTTGAATGACACACCTTTTGTGTTAGACATCACAATTACTGTACACAGTAGGATCTTCATGAACCAATCCTGTCTCCTGACCTTGTGATAAGATTGGGAGTGGGAGTGGATTTGGCGAAAACTAGTGAACACTTGAAAAAACGATGGACTGTCGATGTATTGAGAACGTGAAAAATCACTAAGTTAATATCTACAAGTTATAAAGAGAGAGAGAGAGCAGATGGGGGAGCATTGTCTCGAAGCTGAGATGAAAAAGACAGACACAGCATTTAGCCAATGACCACTAGCATTACCCTTCTTCCTTTTCTTATCTTTGTTTATTACTTGATATACATCAGGCATTCTATATTAACTACATAAATAAAAGAGGGAAATGATTAATTATTATACTTAATTCTCCAATTGAATTAGATCTTACTCACTACGGGGTAGATAACCATGAAATAACTGGTGTTGCCAGCGCAAACCGATCATTCAGTGGATTGTAAATTCTTCTTTAATATCATTTGCGATAATGTAAAGATTAGAACAAAAGTTTAGGTTATCATTGAGTTTCACTGTACATCATCTCTATAACTGGTTCAAAAGATAATCAAATTCTCTTTCCCTTTTGCATTGGTTTTGTCAGATCACAGGGCAGAAATTTTAATGAAGAAGTCTTATCACAATCTCATGATGGCAATAGAGGTGAAGACATTGAATCTGCGAGCATTAAATCGGTATTCAATGTGTCACTGCTTACCACAGTACAACCATCACCATATAATTTTATAATTTTAGCAATTCAAGCTTGCATGGCAGGCTCCTTTGAAGTACTTAAAGGCAAATTGAGCTAGAGATTGGTAGAAACTTGGACAAGTATAGGCCAAGGAGCATGAAATCAAAATATTAATAAGTGAAACATTCACACAAAATAAATAAGTTGATCATCAACCAAGCCACACTTCAGGGGTTTGCTGTAGAATAAATCATTTATTCTTCATCATATATATTTACAATGTGAGTCTTTCTCTCTCTCTCTCTCTCTTCCTCCCTCTCTTTTTCTCTCATGCCTATATTTATTCTATGAAAATGTTAAAACTAAGTATTTTTGCCAATGTAGAATATAAAAATGAAATTGGTTTTATCTGAAGCTCTGTTGAAAAATCCTACATAATTTCATGCAGATACCTGGCTTTGCATTTATGGATGCATTAGCTATGGAGCTTGGCTTCTACCCCAGCTTTTGGAAAATCTTCTTCCGAGACCCAGTTCTGGCATGGCGTACCTGGTATGGGCCCTACCTGGCAGTGCAGTATCGGCTGCTGGGACCAAACAGCCAATGGGATAAGGCCAGGGAGATGTGCTACAAGGCTTATGATGAGGGTCTTTCATGCATACGTCATGCTGATGAGAAAGTAGCTGATCGACCAGATATCAAAAGAAGGAGAAAGCAGAGAGCAATTAGTGTGCTTGGATTGGGTGCTCTTGTCACTGGCTTGATTTTGTGGAGAGCCAGGAAATAAAAGTATGAAATTTGAAAAGAAATAATTGCTTTGTTATTTCTCAGCTTAATTTTTTTTTTTTAGCTTTCCTTTTAACCTCCTCATGCCCACGAGATAAAGCACATTATTGTCATGTGTTTTTAAAATATGGTTAATTTTTCTATAAATGTAGTAGTTTTCATAACATAATTATTTTCAGTGTGAGATTCTTACTGTGAAAGTGCCAAATTGAGTCAAATAATTTTTTTTGTCCTCTGTCAAACTTCACACTTAACATCTTAAAACAATAATATGGAATCTTTTTTTTTTTTTTTTTTGTGCAATAAAATGTCGTGTCATCTAACCATGTTTAATGAAAAACACGTTCGCCGAGAGTTGTCACTCTCTCTCAAACTTTCTCTGATTCAGCACTATAAAGGGACACTCAGTCATGCAATTTGGGTTTAATTATTAATGAGCTCTTGCTGTCAAACAGCAAAATTTTTTTCTATTTGATTCATTTTGTGGCATGTGTACACATATGTTTCCGAAAATGAAATGAGAGGGTCTGTCTATATTCTAAACGGAATTAAGAAAAAAACAAACAGAACACCAAATATTAGATTGTCAGTGAAAACTGCATTTTGTCGCAAACAAATCCTTAGGGCAGCGACATGTGTAAAGCTGGCATCTCATGTTGTTGAAATGATAATAACATTTTAAAATGCCTTTCTCATACTAACATTCACAACTCACAAGTTTAGAACCTGATTCTGTCAATAATCTAAAGTTGAAAAAGTTTTTTTTTGTTTTTTGACAGGAAAGACTGAAAGCATAGATCAAATATGTTATGCTTGTTATACGATTTGGAGCAGAAGGAACATCTCGAGCATTCTAAGTTGCATGTGTTTTCAGAAAGATTAACCCTTAATTTGATATCAAACTTAAATGAATAGGATGATATTTGGCCAAGTTATGGCCTTGGAAGTCTGAAAGGGCAGAGGAAGCTGTTTTTTTCTATTTTGTGAAAAATTGAGTATGAAGTAAAATGATGAATCCTGTTATAAGCTAAATGTTTCAGAAAATCTTTAAAAAAAATAAACCATTTTTTCTAAGCTTTCTCATCTTAAATGAAAAATAAGTAGTAAACTTAAGAAAAAAAATTGATCTTTAAAAAATAAACCATTTTTTCTAAGCTTTCTCATCTTAGATGAAAAATAAGAAGTAAACTTAAGAAAAAAATTGGATTGATGTGATTTGGCTCTTTACTTAAAATAAGAGATGGTACCTTTTGTCCCCAAAGCGTCACAACATGTGTGTGTGTGTGCATCTCCCACTCGCACACTTGCAAGCATGTTCATATGTATGTCATGTATTCTATGAATATATATATATATATATATATATATATATATGTATATATATATTTTTTTTTTTTTTTTTTTTCAATTGGAACTGATGTGTTGAAAATATCTGTGAATATGTACTTTTATTTAAAATTTTGTGTTTAACACTGATACATTAAAAAAGGAGGACTGCGTTATGCAATAATTTGTTTCTTTGTATTCGAAAAGCACTAACAATTGGCTCATTGCACAAGTTATTTTTAATCTTTTCCCAAACCTAAATACTGATATTATTATTAACCTCCTCCACACAATGCTTGGTTAATCTTCTAGATGTCAGACCTGTAAATATGTCAACCACTCACGAAATTAAGCAATACTTACAAAAAAAATGAGCATTCTTTGCACAAATTGATTCTTTAGTATCAATTCCCCATCCAATGTGGATCTTCTCCATAATGTTCAGTCTCAGAGTTTTTAGGCTAGATCTGAGGGTGCTTTTCAAGGTTGACTGGTCAATGCAAGACATCAAATCAAGCAATAAATGTGGACATTCAAGCATTGCAATTTGCTTTGGATACAAATTTAGGCTGTGATTGGGTGAACTGCAACAGGTTTAGAGTAGATTTTTATTACAATCACAATGATGGTTGACTTTTTGAGCCATGCTATATCTGACTTAACCAGAGTTGCACTACCCACATATTTAAGATTAAACATGGATTAAAGCTCTTGGATAGCTTGGATTAGATTTTGATGATAAGCCTGCATGTCTTGATACCAATCCTGTTGGCAAAATTAGTTTTAAAAAATAACTTTTTTTCTCTATCTGCACATTACTATTGTAAAGAATAAACTTAACTTTATAATGTTAACTGTTCCAAGACAGATTTTTTTGGGTGACTTTTTTTCCCCATTTGATTGACTGGTTGCTGGGCATATTATATGAAAACTTTGAGAAATTGAAAACTTCAATATAATTTTGTTATATAACATATATTTGACAATGCAAATAAAAATTAATATTTTACATACTAAGACAGTCTAATCATTTGTGAAACAATTTACAGATAATGTATTTCCTTTTACACTATTTTGTAATAATTGTACTTATATTTTTTGTTTTGAATTATAAAACAATAAAAATTATGATATGCCTTGAGTCCCTGTCCTTCGATTGCATTATAAAAAATTCAATAAAAACCTATTTTTTTATCCTGTATGAAACAGCTTGAAATGCTTACATTTGACACAGACTCAACATATCTAGATCTAGATTTCATATTTACAAAGCTTAATGTTATAAAAGAATGCATTTCATTTAAAACAAGAGTTGAAAATATTTGAAATGTAATTTGCAATTCATTTTGACTGGTATTGATATGCATTGTGTCATACATACGTTCATTGTATAAATTTTTTAAGGGTTGTACCTTGAATTGAATACTTTTTATGTGGAAGTGAAAATATATATAATTGCGCTGCTTTTTAAAATCAAGTCAAAGAAGTTATCCGAATATTAGAAAGTAATCTGTTTGTGATAAGCAGATAACCTAAACAAAGTGAATAAGATGTTAAATACATGTAGGCTAGTATTACAGTAGAATCTCTTTAAACCAAAAATGGCTAATTGAAACAATTGATTAAACCAAAAACAGAGATGCCATATTTCTGGAATTCTGAAAATCAGAAAAAGACGGAAATATTTTGTGCATGGCTATTTTGTCTTTGGTGACTGGCATATTATGAGTGATATTGAGTTCTCGCTGAAAGAATGTTTTGGACACAATGTTTGAAAGTTTTTATTTTACCTATCTCTTTTAACCAAAAATCAGCTTAAACAAAAGTAAAATTAATGTTCCCCCCATTAATTTTGGTTTCCAAGAATTTCACTGTAGTGCCTACATGTTTAGATAATAAAGACTATTTATGAGTAATGAATGTGAAAAGAGTTGCCCACTATTTTTGCTCCTAATAAGGGAGAGAAATGTACACAAACATCAAATTTGAAGTATTATTATAAGCCTGGAATCTGCAGAAATGTTGCCACATTTTTTCACGATACATTTACACCACAGTTTTTGTCCTTTTTTTGAAATAATTTGCGTGCATGATTATATTTTTATCTTCGCAACACTTTTTTTTTCGTCTTTGCCTCTCTGTTATCTCATACTATGTCAACAGGGCAATGTTCTTACCCTAACCATAACTTGCCTGTATACATTACTGTGCATTAAATATATATAATAAGGTTTTCAATTTTTAAAACTTCATAACTAAATGAAACTGGATAGGAACCATCATTTTAAAATGCTAATTAGTAATAAATATTGATATAATAACTTTTTCTCACAAAGGGAAACATCAGCAAAGGCTATAGGCCAAGAATGTACATATATGCATCTTGAAATAATGCAATCTGTGAAATGTCTAGGTTATTTTAGTATTGAGCCTCAACACCCTTTCAAACTTTACACTGGCCAAATAGTCAAAACCATTCCATAAAGACTAGATTAGAATACAACTTTTTTTTTTCTTTACAAGATGCTTCCTAGAAAAGGAAAGCTACAGGCAACAAAGACCTATGTTTTTATTGATATTTTTCTCTGTTTGTCTAATTCTTATGTTTTACTTTCTTCTTTCTCCTGTGACACGGTTTTCAGTCTCCATCGATCTATTTATCAAAATGTCTGTCTGTGCTTGTCTTGCCTGCCTGCTTTCTACTTCTAGTCTCTATCTCACTGCATATATAGGCTGAATGTTTTCCGTCTAGTGTCTGAAATCTTTAATCTTTCCCCTCCCCTCTCTTTTTGTCCGACTTTGTCTCTTGCATATCTATCCCTCTGTCTCTTTGGACCCAAAATCCTGATAGAAAAGGTCTTTGTTAACACTAGAACTACATAAGAACAGTGCAAGAATTTCAATCAATTGCAAGGCAAGAAACAGAAAACAGTCTATACACTATAATAAAATAAATAATACTAAGTTAAAGAAGGCATTTTTGCGGCAGAAATTTTAGTTTATATTTCCCTCTTTGGAACATATTTTTTAATTTCTTCTTTCTACCTCTGTTAATGTTACAAAGCCTCATATGTCACATTGCCCAGAAAGCTATGTCCAGCTTCATCAATGACATTATTCACAAATACCAATTACAGATAACCCCATTAAAGGATATTATGTAGTTAAACAGTTTTAAAATAACTTAATTGGTAATATATATTGCCTAGCCACATACATGTGTATCAAATAAATTATATAAGTATAAGATTAATCAAGACATATATAT
>BLXT01004298.1:411746-423534 GCA_019648995.1 Plakobranchus ocellatus | reverse complement strand
CCCCCCCCCCCCCTCCTTTTCCTCACTAAAAAAGTCTGCAAAAATCTCTCTAGAGTTCGGGTAACATGTTTAACAATAACAACTGATTCAATGAAGTTTGCGCACTACGCTTATTGCGATGTTATTGAAATGGCCTAAAATAAATTAATCAAATGAAACCTTTTTTTTTTTTTAACTCTTTGCAAAGTTGCTGTCTACGGTTTTACTTCATTTCTCATTAATAATAATTAATTCAATTGCGGAGTATAATAGTCTAGCTTGGATTTTAAAAGATTTTGATTCGACTTAAACTTTGTGGGTTTTCTTTGGTTAAGGTCAGTGAACTTAATAAACAGACGTGCTGTGCCCTCATTTTACCCTGACCAAAAACCCAGAGGTACTGACCTTGGTAAGGCATAAGAGTACAAGGCTATTTTTATAGGCAGGGCGGAACGGAGGCGACCGACTCAGCCAGAAGATACATAATACCCGATTAGAGCACATATCCAAACTAGAATTATTTTTAAACATGCAAAACTGCAAGTAGCATGCAAAACTGTACCTTTGCGAAAACTTCGTGTGTTGTGTAGATTCAGATCAATCTGGGTCAACGCGTACGCCTAATCAGGGCACGATGATAAACTATTACAGCGCTCAGCAAAGTAATAACGTATTTCATGTTATGCATGATACACGTACATGAACAACAATTACACACATGCCCAAGTAGACTGCGAGGTAAGTTCCTTTTTCGGTTTTGTTTTTCTTTCTTCGTAATAAAAAATTTGAAGGCCCAAAAGAAAGAAAAAAAAAAAAACTTGTGACATAGGAAAAACAAAACCCACTTATTACGAAGCTAGAGAAAATATGAGCTAAAGAGCTTTTCTTCAAACAAGCGAAGGTCTTGTGTTGAGGTGAAACAAATGGTAAACGTTTGGTGTTTCAAATGTCAGCAACATTAATTAAGATACTATCCTAGTTTGCCAGTTACAGGTCTAGACTAACTATAAACTATTTCATCTACATCTCTTCAAAATTGAGGTTCAAACAATATATTTTTTAGCAGCCAAAGTGTTTCTATTTGTATATGATAAAAAACCATTAAAAAAGGCAACTTTACTTGCTTATCTTCAGGATGTCATCATCAACTTATCGTCTTGTGAGCCTACCACATGATAAATGATACATGTTGTACTTTACTTTATTTTATTATAATGAAACAATATTGCAAAAGCTTGCTTGTGATGCATTTATTTTAAAAATCTTTTAGGATTATAGCTTTAGCAGAAGCAAGATGGCGAAAGACAAGAAGACTGTTTGTATCGTAGGTGCTGGTGAATCTGGCCTTGCAGCTCTTAAGGAATGTGTTCAACATGGGATGGCACCCACTCTCTATGATCTTGACTCAGATATTGGTGAAAACATTTTGATATACAAAATCTTTTTCTTTTTTTCTCCGACTCCATCTCTCTCTTGAACTTGCCCACCCACCCACCCATTCCTCCTCCTAACTTTTTTTCCACCCTGCCTCTTTTATCACTGCTTCATTTTCTTTCTCACATCATCATTGTCATAGTCATAATTTATTATGATTTTTGTAAATACAGCAACTTAAATTTTTTTTTTTTCACAATTACATACAAGCTGTAATGAGGTAAAAAATATTGCTATTACAATATTCTTCCATAGCCCTGCTAATTGGAAAAAATTGCATTCTTGACTCTTCTCATATGACTAAAAATTTGATTTGCAGCATATGATTTTACATTATTGGAACGCCAGCAAACAAAGTTGTATCTTTATTGCCAATTGTAGCTTTGTTCTTTTTTCTTTTTTGCCTAGATTTTTCTACATTATCTGACAAAAATGATAAAGGTATCTGGAAATGTATTATTCAGTCAAATTGAGTCTATAAATTCATGACCTTTCTTGTTTTACACACTTTACTATTTTTTAAGCATTATTATTGCTTTTTTATATTGATGATTATCAATCGGATAAAAATCATTATCATACAGGCCTATATATATTTTAATATTTGTTTTTTTCGAATGCAAGTATGTGTCTAACCTTTTATACAATTTAAACTAAATTCTGACGAACTGTCATTGCAGGTGGCTTGTGGCATAAGAAACTCCCAGGCCAGTACAGCAATACGGCTTCCATATGGCCAACCTTGGTGACCAACAACTCCAAATATACTATGTGCTTCAGCGACTTTCCTCCTGATCCAAAAGATCCAGTTTTTATATCTCCCCCTGTGAGTTCAGTATAGGTTTTATTGATAAATATAACTCTGATGCTGCTGATATTGATGTACATGTTATCAGTGGTATTAGTGTGTGTGCGTTTCTTGATCTTGTCGCAAGTTAGTGACTTGTTTATTTAATAATGTTCATTGGTTGTCGTATTGTTTTATTTGTGTTGCAATGTTTAATTTGTGTCGTATTGTTTCATTTGTGTCGTAATGTTTTATTTGTGTTGAAATGATTCATTTGCAGATAATGATTTATCATTTGTCAATTAACAAATAAACACCGTTGAGAAATGTGACAAAATAGTACCTTTCTTCATAATAAATCATTATTGAAGAATTTCCTCCAAGTTAAGCTGAAATAAATGTTTTGCATCCTCCTTGATAAGGCCTTTTTGGAAGTGAGGGCTGCAAACGCTAGAGACTTGGGTTAGCAAATAAACGCAGTTGAAAAATAAGACAAAGTAGTGTTTTTCTTCAGTTGATACCTATCAGACAGTGGAATCCACTACAGATAAGTCCTTTGGGAGTGTACACATGATTAAGTTGATCGTAAACAAAGTTAATATCATTTCCATGAAACAGATGACACTTTTGGCAGCAACTTGATGATATGTGGTCACAATGGGACTTTCTATCAATTGCTTGTGTCCTTCCCGAAGTGCACTTGATCTTGATTATTCCTTACTTACATTGGCCTTAATGTAGGCTTCCACATAGAGTATTTTGACTCTCCAATTTTTATTGAGCTGAAAGCATGAAATCACAAAATCACTTGTTTCTAAAAGATTATTTCACTTTTGAGGCACAAGCATGTTGTGCATGAATAGTTTTATGTAAATTAATATTGATTGCCCATAATGAAGAAGAAAATAACAAAAATACATATTAATCAAAAGACAATTGAAATATGGAGCTTGGTGATGGGTTAAATATTGTGTATATTGATTAGTCTTTTCTTATTTTCAAATATCAGTTGAAAAATTAAACATTAACATATTTCCTTAATGCACTTTTTTTTAATCTCTTTTATCGAGAACAGCATAGATCTATACAAAATTGTATAGTGGTGGACAGCTTGTCTTATTTCAAAGCCTTTTTTGTCTCTTTGAAAAATATCCCTGAAAGAATATTTTTTCAACCTAATCAATTAATATCTGTTACAGCAACTATGTGCTTATTTTAAACGGATGATCAATCATTTTGGACTGGCAAAATACATACACCTAAACACAGAGGTAGTGAAGGTAAGTTTGCTATCTTTCAGGATGTTAAGGGCAGTGGCTGGCCAATATACCCTAAAATCAGTAGGGACTCTCTGATGTAGGATTTGCATTAACCACTATGTCTTTTACATAAATGCAAAAAGCTTGATATCTACAACTACTACAAGTAACGAATTGGCGTTATGCAAAAAAGAAACAAAATTGCATTCCTAATGAAAGACAAGAAGGGCAGGAGAGCATTTTTTTTTTAATTTTGTAACTTTCTAATAACTAAGACATTTGTACTTAAGCCATAGTGGATAAAGTTAGAAAATATTTTTAAGTCTCTCTAGCATTCAAAACTATGAGTGGAATTTTCAGCTTAGGAATGCTGAAATTAAGGATTGAATAAAACACTTCAAGGGGCAATTTCACATCGATAAATCAATGCATAGCCTTGATCAAAATCAGCACTATATCTAAATAAGAGACTAAATACATGATTCATTTTCATGTAAAATTATATCTATACTTTGATAATAAACCCATTGATTCCCTGCTGGCAACCAGGTACGTGAAACCCCAGACCATGACAAAACTGGGAAATGGGAGGTCTACACCCGTGACAGTTCAGCTATTGGAGACAAATTATCTAGTCAGGAGGACATCAGTGAGCAGGATATGTTGGCAAGTTGTCGCAAGGAAATCTTTGACAATGTTATCCTATGTTCGGGCTGGTTCAAGTAAGTCAGTGTATTGTTCTACAATTATTATAAAACTTTCATCAAATATTTTTGTGTGTAGAATTGAAGTGCTGAGATTACAACTTTTCAATACACACAAAAATAATCACCACGATTTTTTATTGTAAATCTTTTTATAGGATTTTTATTATGATTCTCATGTCTTACGACCAGTTGAAATGAATTGGAAGTCAGCAGTTCTGAGCCAAAGTATGGAATTTTTAATTTCTTTTATCAAGAAATGTCAAAGAAAGAAAAAAACATAAAATTTCTTTTTTCTCAAAATCACAATATATGTGACAACTGACTGGTTGCAAGACATTCAATATTACTTTTATAATCTTAGGATTAGCCACAAGCTCCCACCAAAAACAATCAATTTTTGTTCTCTTTTTATTTCAGAGAACCATTCTATCCTGATATTCCGGGATTAAAATATTTCACTGGCAGCGTCAGCCATTCTTTCACTTACTCTGATCCAAGGCCATTTGACAATAAAAAAGTTCTGGTTGTCGGTGAGTTGTTTGTGGATTCTGCCTAGTTTTATTGCTCTTTTTAATACAAGTGTACAGATAAAGGATATCTTATTTGAAGGAACTTTCAAAGAAAAAAAATCGTGTGAAAGATGGTTGCATTGTTTTCCCATTTTAAATGAATCTCTTTGCATAATGTAAAGACTCAAGCATAATGAAAATACTCAAGCCAGCTATTTCTTCCACATCTCTGCATATTGATTGTCAATATATGGCTCATTTTGTGTGAGTAGGTCAAACAGTATCAAAATATTACACCAGCTTTACCAGTATATAATAATATATAGTTTTTTTGTTTTTTTTGTTCTTTTCAGGAAACAAATTCTCAGCAGCTGAAATTACAAGTGATATATCTAACCTTGCTGAGGAGGTAAAATCAAATTCCGAAATTTGATATAAGTTGTTTCCTCAGTATATTTAGATGTGAGTTAGCAAATTCGCTCTGAATTCTCCAAAACCTTCCATCCCTATTTTGAATTACTTTACCAGTGCTTGACCTGGCAGAGTTCAATAAGACATAGATTACCAAAACAGTGTACAGGATTAGTCACACAGAATCAATTGAAAAACAAAAATTATGAAGTTCATGCAAATAAACAAAGAATACAAAATGTCTCATCCATAACATAGATGCCTAGGCAATGTTTGGGCTATTTGAAATTTTGATCACAAACCTAAGTTCTCTGAAAATTTATGTGTAAAGATAGTGATCAGGTTTATAAAGTACCATTGAAATTACATGTATTATTAAGAGCAAATGTCACTTTCATCTTTACAATAAATAATAAGCGAGGCTATGTTCCTGGAAATTAGGATCAGCTCTAACAACATTGTCTTTAGTAGTGGAGTTGACTGTAGTTGTCAACTATGTGCATAAATTTATTTAAATCTGCTAAAAACATAAACACGGTGGGAAAAAAAATCTTAAAAAAAACATTCACTTGTAAAATGAAATATTTATATTTAGGCCTATAAATACAATAAATCACATCAGTATTTCTTGATTTACCCTTCTTCAATGTCCTATGATTTTTGAGAAAGCAATGCTTACCAAAAAAATTCAGAGTTAACTTTCCTTTCAAGTAAGTGGATTTATACATTTTACTTATTTGGCCTTGCCATCCACCCTCTTCTAAACCCCCAATGTTTCCCATTTTCTTAGCCACCTTCTCTCTTCTCATGTCTTCGTCCTCAGACCTATCTAGCTCTAGGCCAAGGTACCTGGATCATACCCAGATTATTCAGAGGTGGCGTACCTTTAGATCTTAGCATGCCAAGAAGCATGATATGGGCCAGGGACCCTGAATTCAGTTTCAATGAGATGATTTTAACTGAGTCAAATGGCAAGATGAATCACACTCAAAGTGGTATTGGCACTTCCACACAGCCAGCAACAAGTCCTATCTGCATTAGTGATGACTTACCTGTAAGTTTCCTTACTTAGCTCCCACAGCTTGCAGTGTTGTACCTTTAAATATTTCCTTTGATTTTTTTTTTTTCAATCAAAAAAGTGTCAAGCAAGGCTTTTTATGATAGTTTTGGTAATGCAGTACAAGTAAACACCATTTAGCTGATTTTTTTTTTGTTATTGTTTTTTTTTTGTTTACGTTCTGATCAAAGCTTTCCCATATTGTCTTTATTCAGTTTTAACTTTTAAATGTTTCTTTAAGCTATTGGGGGATTTCCTTGAAGTTATGGTTAGCTCCAACTGGGCTGAGGTTTAAGCTCATTTTGTATATAACACATTCGTAAAGGTGGGTGAAGTTCTAAAAGTGTTTGATATTAGTTTTAAAAAATTTGCACAAAATCTGAGAAAAAAAACAACTTAAATTCAGCGAAGGTCACATACTGATAAATATAAAGTTTTTTTACTATACTTTGATCAAACAAAAGATTTCTAGTGTTTGAAGATCTAGTTTGGCACCAGGCTTGCTTGTTGGCCATCAAGATTCAAGTCCTGAATCTATTGATCTGTATTATTATTGAAGTGACAATTACAGCTACACCTAACTTAGCTGTGAGGCTGAAAGAAATGGCTTACAAGCACTCTATGTGGGTACATGTATTTATTAAAAACATTGCCAAGATAACATGAAAAAAACATAATTTAAGGGCAGGGGGAAAAAAACATTGTTTTCATCTTCCCAATCTTGAACTAAAATTTGCAAAGTGTGTGAGTTTCAAAATCTGTCTCCTTACTGTCAAAGTTTTAATTATTTTTTTTTTTATTTTAAATTTTTTAAATAAATCCTATATAGTGTTACAGCTGTGCCAAATTTGAAGACATTCGGTACATGAATTTTAAAGGAGATAAGTTTTTTTGTGTCTAAAAAACATAGGAGAAAAACATATTATAAAATTTATAGAAACATATAAATATTTCAACAAGTGGTTGCTATTATCTCAAATTACAACATTTTCTTTTTTTAATTTTTTTACAGCATGTTTGTCCAATAATACCTAAATTGAAGAGAGTAGAAGAAACTAGTTTGGTTGAAATTTAAATTACAAGTAAGACATTTGAAAGCATAAAATGTAATTGATACCAAGATTTGAGATTTTTTCAAATTTATTTTGGAGAATCTTAAATAATATTTTTTCCTCTCTAAAGAGCAAAAAAAATGTCAAAATCATGTAAATTGTACTTAAAGTGGGTAAAGCAGGGAAGCCTCACTACCACCCCTTCCTCCTTAAAAATCATGCTTTTAGACAAAGCATTCCTTAGGACTAAAACAAAAAGAAGCAATAAAGTATTTCTGTATAGAAGACAATAAGAGTTTTAATTATCTATTGACACAATTAAGCTAAGTTAAATCAGGTTTTGGTAATGGTTTTGGTCTTCTTTCTCTGTTTATATTTTAAAAAAACCAGAAGTGATTTTGCTACCAATGCTTAAACTGTCAGGGTATGAGAGAGTTAATAAATTTTATTCTGCCTGCAATCTAAGGTGAAAATTGCAAGTGGAAAGATCAAGCCCTATGGTCATCTAACAGAACTCAAACAAAACACTGCAATATTCCAAGAGGGCGAGACAATACCAGGCCTGGATGCAATTGTTTTCTGCACTGGCTACAGAACAAATACCTCCTTTGTAGATCTAAAAATTCACGATGGTGAGAAGCTTTGGTTGCATTTTCCTCTTGTGTAATATATAAATATTTTGAAAAGAATATTTTTCATTGTTCAAATTTTTGACTGCCATTATATTTTACCCTTAGATAATTAAAATTGGAATTGAAATTAGATATATTTACTTATATACCAAAAGGCTATAGCAGTTTCATAGAAAACATAATAAACGTATCATGCAATTCAGCAATGAGAATAGTTTTTTGATTTTTTTATAATTAAGATTGAGACTGGCAATTAGGCTCTCTCAATGAACTTGTTTTACATTTTATGTTCAGGAATTACTACTCTTCACTCCTGTTGGTACTGCTAAGTGATATTAAATATCTTTACCTCTATTTCTCCACGTTCTTCACCTGTTGATTTTGCTATTGGCTGTGGTATCAATATAAAGTGTACTTATTAATGTGATTTTTTCATCACCAAGTTCTTAGAGCCTTTATGCTACTTGGGACTCATTCTAATTAGTTTTCAGATAATTGATATTTTCAAAAGGATGACTTCACACTATAACATTCTTTTATTTGACCTTTCTCTTTTCCTCTCAGATGATGGTAAAATGGAATTGTATTTCATGGTTTTCCCTCTAAATCGAAAGCACAATACCCTGGCCCTGGTTGGGCATTATGGCACGGATGGCCCTATGGTTCTACTGGGAGAAAATCAAGCCCGTCTTGCTGCTAGTGTTATGTCCGGGTGTCATCAACTTCCTCCTCAGAAGACAATGGCTCAAAATGTGTTGTTTTGGAACCAAATTAGTGCTGCTCGCAGACCTGGCTTTTATAATTACCTTGTAAGGCAGTTATTGTGGAAGATTATACTGGTTTTCATGTGCATGAACTATTAGGCTACCAGTATTTCAACTTACAATGGAACCCATTTTTAGCTACAGCTTGAATAAGGACAACTATTACTGTTATGAAAGATTTGAAAAGCCCCGTTTTTCTCCTCATTTAAACTATATAATTTCTTTTTGAAGCAACGAGTATAAAAGAAAAAATAACAATAAAGGAAAAAAGGAGAAAAACAATCTGAATATTTTTCTGCCCAACGATCTCAAATGCTTAACTTTGATTGCCATGAACACATGACTTAATCTCTGTGGGTTTTGAGATAGACTAGTATTGCTATCAAAGTTAAGGATGATAAATATAATATGGAGCTGTTCCCCTCTCCCCCATAGCTCCCTCTCATTACTCTATGCTAAACCTAACATGTCAGGTCTAGACCACCCCAACGATTAAGCCTAGCCTATGATCACCCAGTATGTGGGCCAGAAAGCCTTGAATGACACACCTTTTGTGTTAGACATCACAATTACTGTACACAGTAGGATCTTCATGAACCAATCCTGTCTCCTGACCTTGTGATAAGATTGGGAGTGGGAATGGTTTTAGCGAAAACTAGTGAACACTTGAAAAAAGGATGGGCTGTCGATGTATTGAGAACGTGAAAAATCACTAGGCTAATATCTACGGGCTATAAAGAGAGAGAGAGAGCAGATGGGGGAGCATTGTCTCGAAGCCTAGATGAACAAGCCAGACACAGCATTTAGCTAATGACCACTAGCATTACCCTTTTCTTTTTTCTTATCTCTGTTTATTACTTGATCTACATTGGGCACTCTATATTAATTACATAAATAAAAGAGGGAAATGATTAATTATTATACTTAATTCTCCAATTGAATTAGATCTCACTCACTGGGGGGGTGGATAACCCTGAAATAACTGGTGTTGCCATTTTAATGAAGAAGTCTTATCACAATCTCATGATGGCAATAGAGATGAAGACATTGAATCTGCGAGCATTAAATCGATATTCAATGTGTCACTGCTTACCACAGTACAACCATCACCATATAGTTTTATAATTTTAGCAATTCAAGCTTGCATGGCAGGCTCCTTTGAAGTACTTTAAGGCAAATTGAGCTAGAAATTGGTAGAAACTTGGCCAAGTATAGGCCAAGGAGCATGAAATCAAAACACTAATAAGTGAAACATTCACACAAAATAAATAAGTTGATCATCAACCAAGCCACACTTCAGGGGTTTGTTGTAGAATAAATCATTTATTCTTCATCATATTTACAATGTGAGTCTTTCTCTCTCTCTCACTCTTTCTCCCTCTCTTTTTCTCTCATGCCTATATTTATTCTATGAAAATGTTAAAACTAAGTATTTTTGCCAATGTAGAATATAAAAATGAAATTGGTTTTATCTGAAGCTCTGTTGAAAAGTCCTACATAATTTCATGCAGATACCTGGCTTTGCATTTATGGATGCATTAGCTATGGAGCTTGGCTTCTACCCCAGCTTTTGGAAAATCTTCTTCCGAGACCCAGTTCTGGCATGGCGTACCTGGTATGGGCCCTACCTGGCAGTGCAGTATCGGCTGCTGGGACCAAACAGCCAATGGGATAAGGCCAGGGAGATGTGCTACAAGGCTTATGATGAGGGTCTTTCATGCATACGTCATGCTGATGAGAAAGTAGCTGATCGACCAGATATCAAAAGAAGGAGAAAGCAGAGAGCAATTAGTGTGCTTGGGTTGGGTGCTCTTGTGACTGGCTTGATTTTGTGGAGAACCTGGAAATAAAAGTATGACATTTGAAAAGAAATAATTCCTTTTTTATTTCTCAGCTTACTTTTTATTTTTTAGCTTTCCTTTTAACCTCCTCATGCCCACGAGATAAAGCACATTATTGTCGTGTGTTTTTAAAATAAGGTTAATTTTCCTATAAATGTAGTAGTTGTAAAAACAGAATTATTTTCACTGTGTCAGATTCTCACTATGAAAGTGCCAAATTCGGTCAAACAATTTTTTTTGTCCACTGTGAACTTCACACTCAACATCTTAAAGCAATTATATGGAATTTTTTTTTTTTTTTTGTGGAATAAAATGTCATGTCATCTAACCATGTTTAATAAAAAACATGTTCACCGAGAGTTGTCACTCTTTCTCAAACTTTCTCTGATTCAGTCATGCAATTTGGGTTTAACTATTAATGAGCTCTTGCTGTCAAATAGCAAAGTATTTTTTCTGTTTGATTTGTTTTGTAGCATGTGTACACGTATGCTCCGAAAATGAAATGAGAATGGAATTAAGAAAATGACAAACAGAACACTGTAACACCAAATACTAGATCGTCAGTGAAAACTGCATATTGTCGCAATCAAATCCTTAGAGTAGTGACATGTGTAAAGCTGGCATCTCGTGCTGTTGGAATGATGATAACATTTTTAAAATGCCTTTCTCATACTAACATTCACAACTCACAAGTTTTGAACCTGAGATTCTGTCAATAATCTAATGTTGAAAAAGTTTTTGTTTTTTTGTTTTTTTTTGGCAGGAAAAATTGAAAAGCACAGATCAAATATGTTATGCTTGTTATACGATTTGGGGCAGAAGGAACATCTCGAGCATTCTAAGTTGTATGTGTTTTTATTAACCCTTAATTTGATATCGAACTTAAATGAATAGGATGATATTTGGCCAAGTTATGGCCTTGGACAGTCTGAAAGGGCAGAGGAAGCTGTTTTTTCTGTTTTATTTTTTTTATGAAAAATTGTGAAATAAAATGATGAATCCCATTATAAGCTAAATGTTTCAGAAAATCTGTAAAAAAAATAAAACATTTTTTCTAAGCTTTCTCATTTTAGATGAAAAATAAGAAGTAAACTTAAGAAAAAATTGTGTTGCAGTATTCTGGCTCATTACTCAAAATAAGAGATGGTACCTTTTGTCCCCAAAGCGTCACAACATGTGTGTGTGTGTGATCTCACACTGGCACACACCTTCATATACGTACACATATGTATTCAATATTATACATATTTTTTAAAATTTGAAACTGATTTGTTGAAAATATCTGAATATGTGCATCTTAATTTATTTAAAATTTTATGTTTAACGCTGATACATTAAAAAAGAAGGACTGCGTTA